>VSMD01071066.1:0-139508 GCA_008750895.1 Mirza zaza
AAAAAAAAAAAAAAGTCTGCCTTCCCATCTCTAACACGTGTTTGGATAATTTTTCTTTCTTTCTTTTTTTTTTTGAGACAGTCTCACTTTGTTGCCCAGGCTAGAGTGAGTGCTGTGGCGTCAGCCTAGCTCACAGCAACCTCAATCTCCTGGGCTCAAGCAATCCTCCTGCCTCAGCCTCCCGAGTAGCTGGGACTACAGGCATTCGCCACCATGCCCGGCTAATTTTTTCTATATAAGTTGGCCGATTAATTTCTTTCTATTTATAGTAGAGACGGGGGTCTCACTCTTACTCAGGCTGGTTTCGAACTCCTGACCTTGAGCAATCCGCCCGCCTCGGCCTCCCAGAGTGCTGGGATTACAGGCGTGAGCCACCGCGCCCGGCCATTTTTCTTTTTTTTTAACATAGCTGGTCACTCAACTCAGAGAGCTTGGGAAAAGGCTTCTGCCCACCGTCTGATCATAGTGTCCCTTTGAGAACGTCAGGGTTGCTCACAGTGTCCATTCCCTGCAAGCCAACCTGGTCATGGTCAGAAGAGGTCCTGTTGTGTCCGGGTGGCCGTGTGGGTGTGGAGTACAGGTCTCCACCTTGGGACCCTTCACTCACTCCCCTGGACTCTCCCCCAGGACTCAAAGCATCCCCCAGTTCCAGCCGGGCAGCAGCCAAGCTCCCCTCTCTTGCAGAGCCAACTCCTTCCCAGCACTGGTAAGGGCGGGGCGGGGAGGGGGGGTTGCTTTGTTTGTCTTTTACAATCACAGGGGAAGCACAAAGCAGCTGTTAAGTCCACCCCAGTGAAAAAAGCCTCAATCCCAGCCCTCAGCTTGGATGGCCTTCCCTGAGCGGAGTTGGGGTGACGTGGGAAATAGCTCTCATCCTTTCGTGACAAGCCTATAGTCAGGAAAACAGACACAGTTAATTTCTCAGTCTAGTTATCCCACCCCACTGCCATGCATAGGTAACCCACGATCTGTAAGCCTCACTATGTGTAGTCCTCACTATTGTTATCTCAAGTTAGATACTATCAGCTACATTTTACGTGTGAAGAGGCTTGGAGAAATTTTAAAAAACAGAAACAAAAAATGTACCTAAAGGCAGACAACTATTCACGATCGAGTGGGGAGGGATTCAAACCCAGGCCTGGCCAAAGGCTACCTGCCTATTGCAGCCACCGCTGGCTGGAGTTAAAGAGTGACCTCCACCAAAGGTGTCTGCATTGTCAAAGCCTTGGAAAGGCTATAAGGAAAGAGATGCCCAAGGAAATTCTAAAGAAAATCAGAGGAGTGGGAAGCTGTAGCCTGGAGGCAGCCTCCAGAGTCTTTCAAATTTACACCAGGTCAAAAAATAAATAAATAAGAAGCGTAAACAAGCACTGAACTCTAGTTAATGATAGGATGCAGAAGTATTCAGAGGTTAAGTGTGCTAACGTCTGCAACTTCCTTTGAAATGTGTCAAAACATGAAAAAAAAAAAGCCTGGTGAATGGATATGGGATATGAGATAAAGCAACGATAGCAAAACGTTAGCTACAGAATCCAGGCTGTGGGTATGTGGGTGTTCACTGTGCGATTCTTTAAACTCTTCGGAACGTTTGCATTTTTCAGGATAGCATAGTGGGGGGAATAAGTCCCACAGGTGGTCGTCACAGCCACCCCCTGTAGCACGTCACCCTGGCTGGAGGGGAGCTTGATCATAGTCACACGTTCTTTCCCAAGCCTCCCGCCAGGAGAGTCCCAGACTAGACACTTAAATATGCAGAATGACGAACAGGCAGTCCCTGCAGTGTGCAAATTTAGGGTACCCAGGAGGAAATAGGACAGAATCGTAAAGTCAACAGTCGTAAGGACAATGAGCTCTTTATTTTCTTCTTTTGTGGATGGAGAGCAGGGGTGCAACTCGCTTGTAACTAGACACGTCCAAAAGCCTGTTCTGTTTGACTTGGATGCACGGGAAGGCCACCACGGGTAAGGAGACAGAAACGGGCAGTGAGGGAAGGGGACCAAGGAGGCCCTGGCAGATTACAGAAGATCCCACGGTGGAGAATCCACCTGCAGGGCCCCGAAGGTGTGTCGCAGAGCGGGAGTGGTGCCTCTCAGCGGCAGGTGGGTTTAGTGGCAACCAGGCCCAGAACTATCCATTCATATCCACTTGCACAAGTCATTGTTCTCTTGGAAGCTTAATTGCCTCTTTTGTTAAGGACCCTAAACCATTGCCTGCAGGCCAAATTTTGCCTACAGCTTGTTTTTATATGGCATCAGAGTTAATGGTTTTTATATTTTGAAATGGTTGGGGGAAAAAAATCAAAGGAAGAATAACGTGTTGTGAGATGTGAAAATTATATATATAATTCAAATTTCAGTGTCCAGGAAAAAAGTGTCTTGGGAAACAGCCGTGCTCATTCGTCTCGTCCATGGCAGCTTCCAACCTACAACGGCAGAGCCAGGTAGTTGCACCAGGGATGGAGCGGCCCGAGAAGCCGAAAATATTCACTCTCGACTGCTGTACAGAAAAAGTTTTCCAACCTGGTGTGAAACAGCCTACCTACCCCGCTTCACAGAACGGCTGTGAGAATTAATGAGAGTTGGGCTTAGTAAACTGGAAGATTCCTTAAGATGCAAGGTGTTACTACTGCCCTGCTTTCATTTCTCTCAATACCATCCTTCCAACGGAGGGAGAATCTGGAAGAAATGTCTTCTATAATAGAAACAGAAACTCCAGTTAAGAAAGGGCGGCGTGCAGAAATAAATGCCCCTGTTTTACCCACGAGGCTTCCCGAAGCACGGGCCTTGGCGATGTGCTCCTCCTGCCAATCCGCGAATCTGGGGATGTATAGTCCCGTCTGGAAAGGGCTGAAGGAGAGGACCAGGCATTTTTCAGGAATTTGGTGAGCCAGTTGTTAAGCACACCATTATTAAAAGTCAATTACCTAAACTTAACATTCAATAAATGATATTAAAGGAAAAGGCAATAAATACTCAAATTTCCTCACTACCTAATTCTTTGGATTTATTATTATTTATGCTCTTGAGGTTATTTACGTCTATTCTATCTGTGGGGTGAAAATATTATACTATATAATGGTGTGCTACTGTGACTCTCTTCCTAGCTCTGCGTTCCACAGTGTCATATTTAGTATCTTGCAGTTAGTCATGGTGGGAGTATTTACACCTGGGCAATTGGCACACCCTACAAATCAGGCATTTCCCCCACCTCAAAGCTGGCTGTTAAACATTTTAGCACACTGCTGGGACCACAGCCTCTGTTTACAGGAGATTCACAAGGGGGAGAGTAAGCAAGTGAGAGGAGAATGGCAGGATAGAAGGCAGACATTATAGGGAGTAGAAGAGGAAGAATAGATCTTTGTTCCAAGAAACCTTTGAACCAGAAGAGGAGTACTTGGGGACCAAAGCTCCAGAAATTTTCCTGGGGCACCCTAGAGCCTTGACAGGTGCAGCATTACTGTGATCCACATTCTTTGGCTACACCTCCAGAAGGGTGCGGTCTGGAAGAATCTGGTTGCATAAAGATGGAGACACCAAGGCTCGCGGACGTGAGGCTTTACCTGCAGTCAACCAGTGCCTCAGAGCCACGTCTTGTGTCTTGACTCCTTCTCCCAGACTGGGTCTTTCCAGGACAGTGATGCTATTTTACCAAAAAGCCAGCTGGTGGCAGGGAATGGACACATGAGGTGGACCTGCATTGCTCCAGTCTTCCTATGTGCGAGAACCTGTCTCCCTCCGTCCCATCAACAGGTGTCTGGAGGCTTCGACGGTCCAGAAGAGTCTGACATCCACATCCTCAGCTCGTCTTGACCCTCAGCAGCCCTCCAGTCATCTCCCTGGGCTGACACAGGCTCATTAAGAGCAAGGGGTGAGTGCAGCACATGAAGTGTTCGGCACATGGGCGAGGTGACTGACTACAGCTTTGGGGAGCTCCAGGTAGCTGTCTCGTCAGGCAAGCTGTCAAGGAGTGTCTTCGTTCTCTAACAAGGGGACTTTGCATCTTGTCTTTCTGTCCTCCTTCAGGAACAGACCAACAGAGATGCGTACAAGGAGACAGGAGGTCGCATCTTTCTGGGAGTAGTCCACTCGGCAAACAGGTGAAACAATTTTAGAGCATCACTTCCATTCGGTAGCATGTAAAGGAGTAGACTTTTGGAAAGCCATGTTTGGAAGCAACCGAAGAGATCCTCACATCCAAAACTCCATTTTGCCGATGCGGAAACTGAGGCCAGAAAGAGGAAATGATAAGAGCGAAATTACATTGCCAATACGTGATGGTGTTGGATTCGAACCCAGGTGTGCTATTGTGATACAATAAGAAATACATATTTGGTTTCTGCCCCTGGTCCCTGGCACGCAGGTCCTAAAACCTTTGGAATCTCTGGAGTGAGAAGATTATCTCCTGTATGCTAATGAGAGAACTGGTGGCTGGGGGGGCCCCTAGATAGCTTCAGGATTGGGGCTGGTCACCAGGAAGAGCAAGCCCAGATGACAGCCTTTGGAAAGGGGAGGGTGCTGAAGGTTGAGTAGATCTAATGGCCGGTGATGTAATCAACCTCGCCTATATAAGGAAGCCTCCATAAAAGCCCAAAATAACCGAGTCCAGAGAGCCAGAGAGCTCCCAGATTGCTGAGCACATGGGATCCTGGAAGGCGGGGCACCAGAAGAGCACAGAAGCTTCACAATAATCCAGGACATGTAAGTGTTTTCCCCAGTTCTATGAGCTGCTCTAGCAAATTAACTGAACCCAAGAAAAGGGTCATGGGAATGCCCAGTTTATAGCGGGTTGGTCAGAGGCACAGATCACAACCTAGGGCTTGCGATCGGTGACTGAAGGGGGAGCAGTCTCGTGGGACTGAGCCCTCAGCCTGTGGGGTCTGACACCAGCTCCAGGGAGATAGCGTCCGAATGGAATTGAGTTATGGAACATGCAGCTGGTGTCCACTGGGCAATGGCCTAGCGGGGGAGGGAAAGTCCTCATGCATCTGGTCACAGAAGTGTGCTGTAGTGAAAACAGTGTTTTCCCTTCAGACCGGGTCTCTGTGCAGTTTGTTCTTTTCCAAGAACTGACCCAGAACTTGGTCTCTTGACGTCAGACACAATGTGAAATTCATGGAACCATTACTTAAAAAAAAAAAAAAAAGTAGTCTATTATAGATATTCCCGGAAGGATGCTGACCACTATGAAATGCATCCGATGAACACAGTTCCTGCCGTTTTACAGCCTGGCTTAACCGTTTAAAATTGAGAGATGGGCATAGACAGAAAAGGGGGTGTAGGCTAGGACAAAAGATGTATTGGTAGAATTTGCATTCCACGGTGGTGAGAAATGCAAGCTTGGTAGAGCGAGAAAGGCAAGGGCTTGGGAAACGGAGACCTGAACTCAAATCCTACTTCTGCTGTTTATTAGCTGTGTGATCTCGGGCAAACTACTCGGCCTCTCAAAACCTCAGATTCCCTGACTATAAAATGCAGACAGTAATACTCACTTAACAGGGGTGTCATGAGGATTGAATGGGGCGTTTACAAAGTACTTAGTGGGCTTCCTGGATACCTGCTTCCCCACTCCTTCACAAGCAAAGGCCGAGGGAGAATTCAGTAGCCCAGACTCTGACCCTGGATGCCCTAAGCTGGCGTCTCTTGCAGGCCTCATTCACTCTTCTAGCTTGGGAAAGGCCTTGAACACCAAAAGTGACCGGAATTTTGAGAAGAAAGGAAGGGACGCAAAGGGATGCCATGCGCTGACTCATCTCGTGGCCCTTCAGGGCACTGGTGAGGAGTGGGTGTCGCCCACAGCGGCCTCTTTCCTTGAGGGTCCTTACAGCGCTGGCACGCAGCCATTCCGGGCCCGAGGAGCCTCATTCCCACAGGACAATCGCTTCTGGGCTACTTCTCCGGGCTCTGTGCCAGGCAGACTCTGGCATCCAACCCAGTCGGAGCCGGGGCGCAAAGAGCCGAAGACAGGACAGGTGCTGCATGCCAATGACCCGAGCGAGGTGGAAAACACTCTCTGCTCTGCTCGTCCGTGTAGACACCGGCTGCAAGCCGGCTGGAGGGAGAGAGACACAGGTGTGCGCACGTGGAGGGTGGGCAGGCATCCGATGGCCGCGTCTGGTCAGGGGCTTTCATCCACGGCAGAAAGAGAAGGGGCACGTACGTTTGGGCAAATGTGACTGCAGCGTGTAGCTACGTGGATGTGTTTGTGGCACGGGTGTCTGAGTACGTGCCGTGTGTTGTGAGAATGGTGGGTGGGTGGGAATGTGTGTGTGAGCAGTCGGGGTCCAAGATGTAAACAGAGAGCAGAGATGCCGACGCCATGAGCCGCAGGCGAAAACCCCGTAGACCAGTGCTTCTAGCATGAACCTGTGCGTGCGGCCTGCATGTGTAATTGACATGCGTGTTTGGTCTAGTGCTCTGTGTGTTTAAAAGTACATATGAGTAGGTGAGTTAGTGTTGTATGCATTTGCACGTGAGCTCCTACGCGCAAGTGCTGGGTTGTTGCTATGGTCTGAAAGTTGATGCCCCCCCCCCCAAATTCACATGCTGAAACCTAGTACTCAGTGTGACCACATTAAGAGATGAGGCCTTTGGGGGGGTGATTAAGATACCAGGGCTCTGCTGTCATGAATGGGACGAGTGCCCTTATAAAAGAGGCTGAGAAAAGCTGCCTTGTCCCTTCCACTGTCCAAGGACACAGCAAGAAGCCACCACGTTTGAAGCGGAGAACGAGCCCTCGCCAGGCACCAAATCTGTTGGCACCTTGATGGTGGACTTCCCAGACTCTAGAGCTGCGAGAACTAAATTTCTGCTGTTTACAAATGGCCCAATCCAAAGCATTTTTGTTACAGCAGCCTGAGTGAACTAACGTGGGTGTGTATGTGTATATCTCTGGAAATGTGTGTGCTCCTGGCCGGGGCTGGGGACAGGCTACTAGCGGAAGACAACGACGGATTCCCATCTTCTCACAGGCCCACGTTTCTCTCTGCCATGGCTTGTTGTAATTTATCCATCATGAATGAGATCCTCAAGGTCTAGGTGAATCGAATGAGGCCTTGACCCCTGGCACTGTCCGCTTGCCACTCAAACCCAAGCCACCCAGAGACACCTCTGCTGTCAGGCCCCAGCACTGGGAGGAGCCTCTGAACCGGAGGCTGAAGGATGCTCAAGACAGTCCACCTCCCCTCATTCTGCCTCGCAAAGAAAAGGTCCCCCAGCTGAAACCAGGCAGGCAGCTCATGCCAGCTCCGCTCTGAGCTTTTCACAACGAAGCAGACATCCCGGTTTCCCACCTAGGCCCCAAAGCGGCTGGCTGGAAGGTCCGGATAATTTTCTCACTACCTTGTCATCTCCTGAAAGCTGCTTACTCTAACAGGCCCCTCCTCCCCCCTGCTCTGGGGTTGCCGCTCCTTCTTTGCTCATTTCTCTCTGCTTTTGTCTAATGAGGTGCAGGAGGCTGCTGAAACTGACAATAGAATTACCTGGGACTCCAGATTCTGTCAATCTCCATTAAGAGCCCAGGGAGAGAACAGTCAAAGCGCCGGGACACCTTGGTGCTGTTATTGCATCCGGGTTCGCTGCGAGAGCAAACAAACAACCTTCCCCGACAGATGCTCACCCTGGGCCGATGGATGAGTTGCCCTGGCCTCCAGCCCAGGCTGAAGCCTCCACCTCACCCCCCTTGGGCTCTGAGGGGCCCAAGCCCTGGGATAGGGGTGCACCTCTGCTCAGGCACTAGGACATCAGCTAGGCTCACTCTTCCCCAGGAGACCTGCCTGAGGTTGGCTCAACAAACCCTCTCACGACTCTAATGACTTGTGGAAAGTGCGACACTCCCTTAGATTTCCATGATTTTCTGGGTGACTTAACGTTCTCTTGACCACATCTGGTTTTGTTTTTTTTTTTGAGACAGAGTCTCCCTTTGTTGCCCGGGCTAGAGTGAGTGCCGTGGCGTCAGCCTAGCTCACAGCAACCTCAAACTCCTGGGCTCAAGCAATCCTCCTGCCTCAGCCTCCCAAGTAGCTGGGACTACAGGCACGCACCACCATGCCCGGATAATTTTTTCTATTTTTAGTAGAGATGGGGTCTTGCTCTTGGTCAGGCTGGTTTCGAACTCCTGACCTTGAGTGATCCTCCCGCCTTGGCCTCCTAGAGTGCTAGGATTATAGGCGTGAGCCACCACACCCAGCCTGACCCCATCTGGTTTTGAGCTGCTGGTGAATTATTTGGTCCATGGACTGTCTCTCTGATCCCCCACCCTCCATGTGCTGTTTTCAGTTCCCACAATTTCAACCCATTGTGGAACTTAGTCTTTTCCCTTAACTGATGAAAAAAAGACCACTCGAAGGTTAGTCTTTTCAACAATGGTGCTGGAACAATTGGACAAACATAAGCAAAAAATGAATCTCAACCTAAACCTCCCAACTTAATAAAAATTAACTCAAAATTAAATGGATTATATGGATCATTTTATGTATGGATCATATGCAAAACATAAAACTTTAAAACATCTAGAAGAAAGCATAGGAGAAAGTCTTTGTGACCTTGGTTAAGCAGAGTTTTTAAATGAAATACCAAATGCATGATTGATAAAATAAAAAAAGGATAAATTAGATATTATCAAAATTTAAAACTTTGCTCTGCAAATGACACTGTTATTAATAGAATAAAAATACAAGCCATAGATGGGGAGAAAATATTTGCAAATCACATTTTTGACTAAGGACTTGTATCCACAATATATAAAAATCCCTCAAAACTCAACAAGAAGATAACAACACTCATTAAAAAGAAACAGACAAAAGATTGGACCAAGCACTTCTCCAAAGAAGATATAGGAATGAAAAATAAGCAAATGAAAAGATGTTAAACATCATTAGTCATTAGAGAAGTGTTAAATTAAAATTACAATGAGCTGCCACTATAAATCTATTAGAATAACAAATAAATAAATAAATATGACTGATCATACCAAGTGCTGGTGCAGTTGTGGAGCAACTGGAATTTTCATTCATTGTTGATGGAAATACAAACGGTACAGCCATTTGGAAAATAGTTTGGCAATTTCTTATAAAGTTAAATATACATCTACCATATGACTCTATAGCCCCACTCTGCTATGCTCAAGAAAAGTGGAAACTCATGTTCATATAAAAACCTGTACATGAATGCTTACAGCAGCTTTATTCATAACTACCCAAAACTGAAACAATCCAAATGTTCTTTAACTGGCAAATAGATAAACCATGTTACCTCCATAGAGTGAAATACTATTCAGCAATAAAAAAGAACAAACTACTGTTTGACGCAACATGGATGAATCTTTTTTTTTTTTTTTTTTTTTTGAGACAGAGTCTCACTTTGTTGCCCAGGCTAGAGTGAGTGCCGTGGCGTCAGCCTAGCTCACAGCAACCTCAATCTCCTGGGCTCAAGCGATCCTCCTGCCTCAGCCTCCCGAGTAGCTGGGACTACAGGCATGCGCCACCATGCCCAGCTAATTTTTTTCTATATATATTAGTTGGCCAATTAATTTCTTTCTATTTATAGTAGAGATGGGGTCTCGCTCTTGCTCAGGCTGGTCTCGAACTCCTGAGCTCAAAGGATCCGCCCACCTCGGCCTCCCAGAGAGCTAGGATTACAGGCGTGAGCCACCGCGCCCGGCCAACATGGATGAATCTTAAATGCATTTTGCCAAGTGACAAAAGTCAGATCCAAAAGGTTGCATATTGCATGATTCCATTTATGTGACGTTCTGCAAAAGGCATCACTGTAGGGACAAAAAATAGATCAGTAGTTGTCAGGAGGTAGGGGTGGGAGAGGGACAGACCATAAAGAGGCAGGTCAAGGTCATTTTGGAGTAATAGAGTTGCCCGTTATCATGATGGTGGTGATAGATTCATGACTCTCTGCTTTGTCAAGACCAACTGAACTGTACACCACAAAAAGTGAATGTTACTGTATGCGAATTTTAAACAATTGACCAGAAAGTTGGGGGAACCCCATATGGAATACAAACTAAGAAATAAGCCAAACTGCATTACAAATGAATCATAGAATTATACTGAAAGAGTTAGAAAATAATTAACCTAAGTAACTTTGGAAAGCAATTCTGAATGCGTATCTTAAGACTAAAGACAAGAACTGTCCACAAGTACCCTACTCTAGGAAGTAAATTTGCTTCTCACAGAGGCAGGGGTTAGGAATTCTGAAACTACTGATGTGGGTACATACTAGGGTGGAAGAATAAGTAATTCCCATCAATCGCAGCAGGTGTGTTCTGTAAATCATTGTAAACACTGCATTAGCCAATACTGAGGAATTGCTCCTAGAGGACATACAGGGCTAGGGTCCTGTGAGCATCTGGTCACAGCGTTTTTATCAAACAATCGATACATAACCTTATGTGTATCTCTGTTTCAAGACACCGTATTTATTGCATTTTGCTGATTCATGAACACTGAACTCACAGCCAGCAGAGCCATTACTCACGCTCGAATGAAGCGTACCTAACCCAGGTGTTTGGCTGTGAGACACATCACAGCCTTCTCGTGCCTAGGGACGTTAGACAGCACTTCAGCACCATGCCCGGGTCTCATGTTAAATGGTAAAATCACCAGCAAAAAAGTAGAAGACGTGCCACTAAATAGACTGCAAAGAGGACACTTTGTAATAAGACATCTAAAGCAGGAAGGCAGAACGGAGCCTCGTCTGACCTCAGCTAGTAGCAAACGCAGTGGGCAAATGTTTCTGAAGCTCTGGGCACGTCTGCAAATGACCACCAAAGTGCCATGAGTACTGATTTTGGGGTTACGAAAAGAATTTTGATTAGTAGGGGAATTTGCAAATAGAGAATCCGTGAATAAAGAGAATCAACTGTATACTGTTGACAGTGAATCAACTATATACTGTGGATAAGGAGAGCCGGAGGAGGAGGACGAGATATCAACTCAACCATCTCCTGGAGGTCAGTAACATCTGCCCTCAGCCGTTACAAAGGGGGAAACCGAGACCTGGGAAGCAGGGGACTTGTCCAAGTGACACCTTAGACAGTCCTTTGTCTCCATTTGCTGTAAGGACACTGGGCTGCCCAGCTCACCTCTCCAGGACCTAGGGCCCTGAAAGCTAAGAGTTTTTTTTTTTTTTTTGAGACAGAGTCTCACTCTGTTGCCCAGACTAGAGTGAGTGCCATGGCATCAGCCTAGCTCACAGCAACCTCAGACTCCTGGGCTCAAGCAATCCTGCTGCCTCAGCCTCCCAAGTAGCTGGGACTACAGGCATGTGCCACCATGCCCGGCTAATTTTTTCTATATATATATTAGTTGGCCAATTAATTTCTTTCTATTTATAGTAGAGATGGGGTCTCACTCTTGCTCAGGCTGGTCTCGAACTCCTGAGCTCAAAGGATCCACCCACCTCGGCCTCCCAAAGAGCTAGGATTACAGGCTTGAGCCACCACGCCCGGCCCAAGCTAAGAGTTTTTTAAAGGTGGAGATGAGGGTGTTAAGATGCTCAAAATCCAGTCCTCAGTTTACCCAGGTGGCTCGCTCTCCTACCCTACCAATCTGCCAGAAAGAAATTCTAAACAGTGAGCGCAGGGCTGTCTCAGACCTCTTCTCCTTTTGCCAGCATTCACTCTCCGGGTAATCTCATCTATTCTCATTACTTTAAGTACCATCTATATGCAAATTTATATCTCCAGCCAAGACCTCTTCCTCTGAACTCCACACTCCAATTTCCAGCTGCCTTCTTGATGCCACCTGGATATCACATGGGCTATCAAACCTAACATCTCTCGAAAAGAACTTTGATTCCCTTCCTGACCCTGATCCTTCCTCTTTCTTTCCCATCCTAGTAAACGCTGGCTCTACTTGCTCAGGCCAAACCTGGGTGTCATCCTTGAATCCGTTCTTTCTCTCACATCCTACATACAACCTGAGGACTTCCTGCCACCTCCATTGCACCAGGGCATTTGCAAGCCTCCTGAACCGGGTTCCCTGTTTCCAGCCTTGCCCCGCACAGCCTGCCAAATGGCAGCTAGAATTGTCATAAAATGTCATGTCGTGTCACTCCTCTGCTTAAAACCCTCTAATGGCCTCCCTCTCACTCAGAGTAAAACCCAAGACCGGTAGATGACCCCCTGATCTCCCACCCCACCCCCTCACCCTGCTCCAGCCACTAGAGCCCTGGCCAGTCGGGAACAGCCAGGCACCCTTCCGCTGGGCTGGGCCCTTGGCTTCCCTCTGCCTGGGAAAGCTGTCTGTGCAGAGAGCAGGTCTGTGGCTTGTCAGCGCTTTCCTACCTGATCCCGGACAAGCAGGAGAAGATCTGGGCGGGAAACCTTGGCTCTCCAGGTGGAGTCGGGCCTGTGCCTCCAGCCTCAGGCTTTGCCGAGCTCTGCCCAAATGCCCCTTCCTCAGAGTGTGCCCGTGACCCCCTCCCCACACTCACCATCCCTTCGCTCCTACCTTCTCCTCCTGGTTGTCTTAGCACTCCTTGCCGCCTGCTAGGGTGCATTTGTTTGTGAATTGTCCGTCTCCCTCCACTAGGCTGGAGGCTCCTGGCTGGTGTGTTCTCTGCTCTGTCCCCGTACCTGGAGCGCTGCCTGGCAGGAAGTCAGCCTCGCAGGGAAGCCAGCCCTGCATTTCCCCCAGAGGTGGAAAGTCGGGGTCCCTCGGAGGGACCCAGGAGCACCCGCTGCTCTGCCAAGGCTGTGAGTGAAACAGGCCAGATTGGCCTAACAGCCTCAACCCAGAAAAGGCCTGGAAACTTTTAACGGGACAAAATGACAATGTGGCAGATTGGGGTTTGGTGCAGCTTCCTGTCCCCCCCAATGAGTGGACCCCCCATGCTGCAGAGTGTCTTATTCCCCCCACCCAGACTCTGCCCCTCCTCCCTGCCAACTTCCTCCCGACCCACACAGACGTTCCCAGAGCTCATCTGGAACCTTCTGATTTGCATCTCCAAAGAAATAAAATAAATGCCACTAAACGCTGTTTATTTTCCTCTGTTTGCCCCGAGGCGGGCCTGTTGTGGCTCCCGAGATGCGGCGTGGGTAATCAAGGCGATTTCCATGGCTGGGGAGCTGGGGACCTCGGGGGGCCTTCGCAATAAAAGAGAGGGGGACTGCAACTCCAGTTTGAAAGGAGATGCGCGGGGAGAGGAAAGATAAACCGACAACAAAACCTGCCTGACACAATCATGGCCACATTTGCATAACAGAGACGGAGAGCTCGCAGAGAAGGAGCGGTAATTAGATTCTCCAGTGATTAGGGACACTTTCCAAGCTGCGGGGAGAGGAGATGGAAGCCCAACCTTGAAGTGGAAGAAGAATGCACAGAATCCAGGATGGCTGGCGGGAGGGCGGGAAAAGAGGGATCACACACCAAGAGCTCAGCTCGCTGACTCCGGAAAGACCCACAGACCTGCCCGGGAGCGGCGCTCGACCTCAGGCACCTGCAACCTCCCCAGATCTGCTAAACGGGGTTTGGATGCTTAAAAGAGCTGCCTCAGGGAGCAGGTGTGGAGGAGACACAGGGGCGGTGTGCTCACTTGGAAGACACCTTCCCAGTTCCCTTCCTAGCGTGGGTCTCACAATGCTTGCCTCGTGTCCAGTGGGAATCTATCGTGCCAAGTCGACCCCCATCACAAGCAGGTAGTTTTTGCATGGAGGAGGCAGTGACCCTGGGTGGGGGACAGAGGTTGGCAGCCTTGTGACTGGGGCATATGAAGCAGGTGGAGGCCAGTGAGTGCTAGGAGACAGTCTTAGGTCAGTTCTCTATCTGCCAAGCCCCAATTCTCACTGTGGCCCCTTAAGAATGTGTGGCATCATAGGGGTCACCCTGGCTGCAACATTTGTCCATCTGTAAAAAACCATTTGCAAACGTGGACTCCTCATTATCATGTTTCCCCTAAAATAACACCTACCCATAAAATAAGCATAGCAGGATTTCTAAGCATTTGCACAACATAAGCCCTACCCCAAAAATAAGACCTAGTGACGGGCGTGGCTACACAGTACATCTGCACAACCCATGCATGTCGTCGCGGAGCGGGAAAGAAGACGAGCAGCCCTTCTCATCTGCCCCACGAGAGCTCTATTGCTCGACATGAGAGATTGGGGCCAATAGTTCTAAAGGAAATAGAGTCGCAAGAAATTCAGGATGGAATTCGGGGTTTGGAAAGTGATGATGATGTTCCAGAAGAAGACGACTTCACTCTATTGAATAAATGTAGATTGTTGTACCGTACTTAAAAAAAATAACACATCCCCTGAAAATAAGCCCTAGGGTGTCTTCTTGAGGAAAAATAAATATAAGACCCTTGTCTTATTTTCAGGGAAACATGGTATTAGCAACCAGTCATTTGTCTCATACCTCCTGCTGTCTGGGTTTTGAGCTCCTTGATGACAGAAAGCAGATATTTTTTTATTATTTTTATTATCATTTCTAATTCCCGGCACTTGGCACATAGTGGATGATCAGGACATGTTTAATGCATGACAATCATTTTTGACACTTCTTTTCCAGGGCTGTGGAATTGGCTAATGGCAGGGGAGTCTCTCAAATCAGGCAATTTAGGTCTAGGGCCATCATGACTCAGCAAAGGAGGAAGAGACTTGGGGCTGTAATCCTCCCTATGTGACTTCTGGGCAATGTTAGGATGTCGGAACCAATGCCCTGGGTTTCCAAAAAGAGAGTGAATTGCAAAGAGAGGTTTCTTTAAAAGAGAACAGATTCATGTTGTCCTTACCTCTAATCTGGACTCCAACATTAGAACCTAATTGCTATGATTAGAGGAGAATGAGTCAACGTGTATTCTTTTTTTAAAGGGATGTGTGTGTGTGTTTCATGTAAGTTGTGGCTGTGGAAGTATTTTTGCAAGTCAAGTATTAGCTGCAGCTAAGAGTTTGTGTTCCCGCTGGTTTCCATGGTAACCTGTCAGCTTCCTTTGCTTCCCTCTCTCCTCCTCCTCTGGTATGGGGATATTCCTTTTCTAAGCAGGAGGAGCGAGATGGGTAAGAGAGAGAAAGGGACATCACCACACCAGCCTCCACGGCTCCCAGACACTGCAGCTGGGGGGCTGTGCAAAGCCAGCGTGTCCATCACTGGGCAGTGGCACTCAGACCCGGGGGGACAACTGGCCGCCAGCTCCCAGGTCACCTCCACCCCAGATTCCCGCTCAGCCCCGCCCCACCCTGACAGCCAGGCTGGTGCTACAGGCACAGCTGTGCCCCGGGACTTAATTACATGCTTCGAATTCTGTTATCTCCAAGACCAGGTATTAGTTTTTAAAATAGAAAGCCAGCAAGGGGTTAAAAGGAAGACAAGAGCTGGGGAGAGGGAAAGAGAGGGAGAATGACAGCAGTTGGGAAAAGAGAACAACAACCTTTTGACCTTTTGTTGTTTGCAGCAAACCACAGAGAGGACAAGTGGAGGCACAGGTTGGCAGACCAGGACTCAGGCTCAGGACAAAGGTGGGTTTGGCCTAAACATGTCCTGCTTTGCAGCTTACCCATTTGATGACACAAGGCATATAAACTCATAAAGCCACCCCCTTCCCCCTGCAATATATAAAAAAGGGTCTCCAACCTTCTCTCTTAATATTTCTAATACCGTCAGTTATCTTCTTAGAGCAAAAGGATACAGCCAAAACAATCACAGACTTAGGCTGTTTAAGCTACGTGGCCAGGAACTGCTCTAAACCCACTTCGCGTTGATTAACTCACTCCATCCCTGCAAAACCCCCTCGATGTGAATGCTATTAAGAGCCACCGTGTTTCAGAAATGGAAATGGAAGCACGGAGAGGTTAAGTAAATTGTTCAAGGTCACACAGCAAGCAAGTGGTAGAGCCAGGATTCGAAGATTCTAGGGTTTGTGCTTGTAACCGTGGCACTAACGTGGCTGGAAGAGAACTTGGCGAACATCTCATGTAACTCAGAGGACCCCAACCCCTAGGGTATGTGACTCGCCACGGCCACACAGCTTGTGAGCAGCACATGCCACGGGCAAGCGCCCAGGTGATTAGGCCACAGCTGGTCCCACCCCTTCTGGGAAAGGTCAACCGGGGCGAAGGTCTTGCCTCCAACCCCGGCTGCTGTCCCGTCCCCGAGTTTCGCAGCCCTTCCTGTCTTCCCTCTGAAGTGCCCCTTCCCAGATGTCCGCTGCCAGCCTGTCTGCGCCTCACCTCCCTGGGCGAAGGGGAGGAGGCTGTGCCCAGCCGTCCTGCAGAGAGTGACAGTGCCGCCCACCACCCTGTCATCTCTGCCTCGCTCATCCCCGTCAGACGCCTCCCAGCTCCCAGCTGTCTGTCAGCAGCTGCTCCTAGATATAAATAGCCCGCCGTTGGCAGAGGTGCCCTGGCATCGGGGGAGGGGGAGCAGAGGGGGCTGGTGACAGACAGCGAGGGTCCTCCTCAGGGCTCAGACAGTCCAAGCTGCTCCTCGGAGGGGCTATTCGGCGGCGGGAGGAGGAAAGGGAATTTGGGCTTAGCAGGAAGCAGTGGAGTGCAGGGGTGGAGGCCGGGGGATCAGCCCTGTCCTCAGGGCCCAGGCCTTCCAGCCACCGCGAGCAGGTGCAGGCCGCGCTCCAGCCCTCCCCTCCATCCTGGGCTTCTCGAGGAAGCATGTCGGGGGGCCCCTCTACCCCTCCTGACATTTGTGGGGTGCGAGGATGCTAATTCTGCAGAGAGAAGACAACACTGGAGAGGAGAGGGCCTGGGAGGCCCCATGTGAGCACAGAGTGGGAGCAGAAATCAAAAGGAAAAGGAAAGTTTTAGCAGCACTGGAAGCATCAGAGAGTCATTTCAGACGCAGCTAACATTTACCGAGCCTCTCTGCCAGGTGTCGGGTGCTTCCGCACATATCCCCGAGTCTCCTCGCCTCTGTCATCCAGGGTGGGCTTGGTCCTACTTCCCGGATAAGGACCTGGGAGAGATAAGGAGAAGGAGAAGAGGCAGGGCTGCAAGAAACCCTGGAGACCCTTAAGTTCGGTCCCCAACGTCCTGCTGAGGAGGCACAAAGAAGTTCCGGACAAGCCAAAGACACGCAGCCAGCCGGGCGGTGGTGGGTCAGCAGGACAAGGCTTGACAGCCTTCCTTGGCCACCAGCCGCTCGCCGCCCTCCTCCTCTCGTTATGCGGCTGGCAGCCGCAGCATTGCTGCAGCAAGTCACCTCTGGAAAGTCACCTGAGTGCCCCTCCTGCGCAGGTGAAGTTAGGGGAGGGGCACCCGTGTAGAAGCATCCCACGGGACCTATTTCTAAGGCTCCACGGTGCTGCCCTTCTGATCCCTCTGGGAACAGTGTGATGGTGCTGCCCTTCTGATCCCTCTCGGAACAGAGTGACGGTTGTCACACTGCGGTGTGCGGCACCGTCACCCGGAAGGTTGCTGAACAGAGAGCTGCTC
Organism: Mirza zaza; assembly: GCA_008750895.1. Lineage (NCBI taxonomy): Eukaryota > Metazoa > Chordata > Mammalia > Primates > Cheirogaleidae > Mirza > Mirza zaza. The sequence continues at coordinate 17,398 of VSMD01071066.1, forward strand.
CACACCCCTGGGTTTCTGAGTCAGTAGGTGTATTATTTATATTTTTAACTTTTTGCATATGATGATGTTTTGAGGTTTGAAAACTTTTCTGGCTGGAGAGAGACTGCCGCCGCTCCCGGAGCTAGGCAAATTCTTAGAGAGAGCAGAGGGCTCAGCCTTGGATATGCAAACTAGCCAGACCAGAGCCACAACCCCTCTCTCTGGCCCTCACTAGAGGTCAGGAGACCAGCCTGAGCAAGAGCGAGACCCTCCCCACACCTCAATCCCTGCCTGACTCCACTAAAAATAGAAAAAAACATTAGCCAGGCAACAAAAATAGAAAAATTAGCCAGGTGTGGTGGCGCGTGCCTGTAGTCCCAGCTACTGGGGAGGCTGAGGCAGGAGGATCGCTTGAGCCCAGGAGTTTGAGGTTGCTGTGAGCTGGGCTAACACCACGGCACTCTAGCCTGGGCAACAGAGTAAGACTCTGTCTCAAAAAAAAAAAAAAATTCCTCTGCCCTAATCAGGCCAGGGCCAGTACCAGGCACCTAGGGACCAATTCTGTAGCGTGGAGCTCACTGAAATTACCCACACTGGCCAACCCTAAGCTACTCACCTGCCCTGCCTCGCCCATGCAAGCCCCAATACAGACCATGGCCCCTTCTGCCCCTGGCCCCCTCTGAAACTTTCCCATAGGCCCGGGTGCCATGCTGTGCCTCCTGTCTCAGGGGCCTGTGAGTGTAGTAGACCTTGTTTCCCTAGCTTCTCCGTGTCTCCTCTTGTGGCCGCACCTGACCGGCTGTCACATAACAGAGCACAGAACATAGCCCAGGAATCCGGAGTCCTAACGAGTGTCCAGGTGATGCCCCCGCCGCTGGCCTGGGACCCTGCTCTGAGAACTGCCGGTACAGAGGATTCACAAGCGGATGGGGAGAAGCAGGCAGACTTGCACAGGGCCCAGGGAGCCCCTCTTAAAGAACAGGATTAAGACACGGATCTCTTATTTACTCTAATTCAGTAGGTCCTGATGGACTGCGACGGTAATGCCCTTAGACTTCACTGTTGAGAACAGACACCAGGAGCCCCCGAGGGAGCAGTTCATCCTGACGCAGACCGTAGACAAGGCTGGGCCAGGTGCACTCCATGGACCGGCAGCACCAGCGTCCTGGGGAAGCTGTAGGAAATACCAATTATTGGGCCCGACCTGAAACCGACCTGCTGAATCAGAATGTCTGGGGCTGAGGCCCCCCCATGTGTGCTGGAAGAAGCCGTCCAGGTGATCCTAATACCCGGTAGACTGCGGGGAGCACAGCCCCACCACCCGCCTTCAGGCTGGAGCCCAGGTCACCTCGGGGAGAAGTGACCGGCTCAGGCACAGAGGGCAGCTGTGCCTAGAAACTCTCCCAGACTCAGCCACTGAGCTGGTGACCTGTGGGGACAGGTGAGCACAAGCTCATCCGTACTGCATGGGGGCCCAAGGGTGGCACAGCCCTGTGTGGGCGTCTGACCAGCCAGGGCACCGAGGCAGCAATGGGAAAGCCACGTGTGAGACCACGGTGGAGGTGACGTTCCGGGGTTAGTGATGGGACCAGGGACGGGGCCGGCTCTCCAGGGATCATCCACTGCCCCTCCCCCCAACTGCACAAGCGGTGGGGCTTGTCTGTCTGTTGCTAGGGGACGCGCTGGGGGGGAAGACGTCTTGAAGGGCATCAAGAGAGATACTGGACTTCGGATGGTTGCTTAAAGGATTGATTTAAATATCAAAGGATCTGTGACCTTTGTACCCTAAGCTGATGAAATATGTCACACTGGTTATCTTTCCATAAATTGCATATTTTATCTGTGCCTCTAACAGAGAGAGCTGGCTACAGGTAGTTGTGACTGCGAGTTCTGACCGATGGTCACCGCTGGTCACCGTGAACATGGAACCAGGTCCAGCCTCCCCACCCTGGCCCCGAAGCACGTAGATTCCGGACAGCGGAGGAGTGAAATGGAAGATGCCCCTGAGAACCTCCGGGTGACCCAGCCTCCTTCCCCCCACACCTGGGACTCACCTACAGTTCCCAAGCACCTCGTGCCGCTGCTGAGGCTGCTGCCCCAGTCTGGAATGCCGCTGTCCACCCTGCCCAGATGACAAACACCTGCGTCTCTTTCGGGGCTTGGCTCGGCGTCTTTTCTCTGAAGATTTTCCAGACCTGCCCTCGGGCAGCGTTGCTGATTCTTCCCACGCCTGCGCGAGGCCCCTGTGTGCTTCCGTCACAGCACGGATACATTCTGCTGCTGCTAACTGTAAACTCCCCGAGGGCAAAGACTGCCTCGGTTCTCCTTTTACACTCAGCACCTCCAATGGTGAGCAAGACAGATACTACGCAGGCGGAGCTTATAATCCGGTGATTTTTTTCCAGTAACAATACCCAAACAAAGCATTAAGCCCTCAGTGATGAACTTGAAATGCCTGGTATTTTACCAATCACACTACCAGGACTTCAGCACCTAATCTGCTTAACAGAGACACTCGTGCCTGGGGGAGCCCCCGCCCCCGGGGAGTTCCAAGTCTGGAGGAGGTGACACATCTCTTGCCCTCGGGGAATTCCCAGAAGGATGGGTAAACATGATATATTAGTCATGACACTGTTTCCTGCCATTTATAGGTTTCTTTTCGTGGGATAGGAAACATGGCCCCCAGAAGCCCAAGCCGAAATTGTCCCGCAGTTCACAGTGCAGAGAAAGAGTCCCGTATCCTAATACCGTCGAAGGCGCTGTTGGCTTCGGCCAGGTGCCCGTGCCTGTGGGCAGGTGGGACTGAGCACGAGGGGGAGGGCGGGCCAGCCCTGTGGCATACACAGAGTGGGTTCGCCAGGGGACAGAGTGCTGCTATGGGGGTAGGGGGACAGTGAGTTATGCTGGACACAAAAACACCACCCCAGGACTGCTGAGGAGCCGGACACATGAGTCCAGCACAGAACACGGATGCGGGGCACACACCACAGAAGCAAGCGGGGGGTCAGGACTCCGGGGAGTACTTAATGATGAGAGGAACCCTGGTGCGTGAGGTCGCGTGACAGTGAACTGGGACCGCTCACAGCGGGAGAGAATCTTGACCAGGAATTGGAAGACAGCAGCAGGTCTTGGGGGAGAGGAGGCTGATGGGGTCCTTGCCAATGCCTGGGGACAAGGATGGGGGTGTGGAGAGAAAGCCTGCAAGAAGGAGAAGGTGGCTTTTCTCAGAGGGTGCTGGGGCCAGAGCCCCTACCACCCCCACGGACCTAGCTGCCCCCTTCCCCCGAGGCCCCAGTGACAGCCGGGGGCAGTCCCCCTGCCCCAGGGGTAGCGCTGGCTCTCGGGAACTTGCAGTCTTAGAAACATGCAGAGCTTTACTCCTTCCAGAGGGAGAAACAGGGAAGGGGGCTTCCAGTCCCATGGAAATTAGGAATAATGGTGGACAGAGTGGGGAGAGAGGGTACAGGGGGAGAGGGAGAGAGAGAAAGAGAAAGAGAGAGTGTCAGTCTACGGCCTGGTTAGTATTCAGTTGGCCCAGAGAGACAGACAGACAGGTTTTCAGCCTGTGAAAGGAGCAGACTATGGGGTGGAAGAGAAAACAGGGACAGCCCTCACTGTTGTCATGGCAACACAGACACATCCAACTGTGCCCGTAAACACCGCTATGTGTGAGCCTTTTACTAAGCCCAAGCCCCAGGGCAGAAAGGGGTGACCAGGGGCAAACGCAGAGCCCCAGGTGTGGGGCTCAGCCCCAGAGAGCCTGCGCCTGTCCTGGCGGGGCCTGCACCGAGGCCCAGGGCCGCCCGCCAGGGGTGGGAACCGGGTTTCCGCCCAGGGCGCCCCTCTGGCTTGGAGCAGGCAGCGGCGAGCTCCTACATACAGAGAGCAGTGTAGCCGTGTGCACGTGGTCTGTGTGCCAGGCCACGTGCACACGGCTACAGGTGCCCCACCGGGCGGGCCCACGACACCCCAGGGGCTTGCCCGCAGGACCTCCCGCACAGCCTGCTCCATTCTTCCCGGGATGGGGTGTGCTGGGCTCTAGATGGATCCCGGGAAGGCGGAGCTTCGCTTGGCTGGGTGCGGAGTCTGGGCCCTGCCCCCCTCCCCCCAGAGCTGAGCTCCGCCCCCTGCTCTCCTTGCCCCGACGTCCCCAGCTCATCTTTTCAGCTCGCATTCCTCTTCTACTCGCCTACCCTCTCTCCCCCCCACCGTGTCCCCCTTCCTCTTCCTCTTCCTGTTCCCCCTCCACGGTAGTCTGCCTCTCGTTCCTGGGTTGCGCTCTTCTCCCTCCCCACCTGCCTTCTGTCTGTTTGAATCAATACCGAGGCCAGAGGAGTAGGTGGAAAAACACTGCGCTGGGGACAGCAGGGAGGAACGTCTTGGCGTTGGGCCTTCTCTCTCTGCCACAGTGCAACAATCCGAGCAGAGAGCCCGACAGCATCAGCGCTGGGACGCAAGTCACCCATGCACGGGCACTCACAGCCCTCCCCCCCCAACCTGACCGCCCTGCCCGGGGCAGGAGAAGAAAAGTCAGGGGAGGGGAGAGGGGTCACACCCCCTCCTGCGTACCACCCTACAGGTAGCTCACTGTGATTCCAGGCCCTGGAGGAAACTGGAACTTTCCTAAGTTTGTTTAACCTTGGGATCAAGGAAACCCTCGGTATTCTGCCATGTGTAGTTTGACCAAAGCCAAAACGGAGTCATCACCCCGACTCCCCAGTTGAACTGTATACTGATGACCATGGGGAGGGGGAGGAGGGCTGGAGGGCTGGGTCCCTGCTCTGGGGGGGGGGCTCCCAGAGTTGCTGGAACCCCTGCTCCAGGCCCGTGTGCTTGGTGGCCCCGGACCTGGGGCTGGAGGAGAGGACATGGGTCAGCCTGATGTCTGGTGCTAGACAGGTTGGTGGGGAAGACTTTCTTCAGAGTTGAAACTCAGGTTCAGTAACGGGGAAGGGTCCTCTGGCTCCTATTCTGCTAAGATAGGAATCCTTCTCACGCTGTGAACCTACCCAGTGAGATGGAAGCTATTCCCTAATGGCCCATAAACATGATTCCTGGAGCTCGTGGACCCTTCTCTTAGGGGAACAGTTGCCCACTGAGAAGTTCCTGTACTGAGGACAGCTACACCAGGCATAGGCTAACTGAAGAGTGTCCCAGAATGTCACCCTGGCCCCCTCAAAGGGAACTGTTGACTCAGGAGACTCCTCCAAATGGACCCAGATTTACATCTAGTCACCTTCAAATCTCCTGGGTCCCAGAGAATGGGCTGGGGGTGGTAATGAGAGGGGCTGTCCCCCAAGGCAGTCCTGCTTGTGTGTGTGTGTGTGTGTGTGTGTGCGTGTGTACTGTGTGTGTGTGTGTGCATGTGTACTGTGTGTGCGTGTACTTGCTCTCACTGGCGTGCATGTGATTAAAGGATTATCTGTTTATCTGTGTGTGCATGTCCATGGGTGGACTTTTTTTTTTAACAGACAGGGTCTTACTCTGTTGTCCAGGCTGGAGTGCAGTGGTGCAGTCGTAGCCTACTGCCGCCTCAAACTTCTGGGCTCAAGGCTCAAGCGCTCTTCCCGCTTCGGCCTCCCAAGGAGCTGGGACCAGAGGTGCACGCCACCACGCCTGGCTACCACAGGTGTGTTTTTATCAGCGTGGCAAGGCGTAGCTGTGTGTACGTTTTACATGTGCGTGTTTGGGGGACTCTGTGTAGGTACAGATGGACGCTGGACAACTGTGTCTGTGTGTGTGTAGAATGACTGACGCCCACGCATGCTACACAGAGAAAGAGAAATGGAGCGCGGGCTGGCTGGCACAGGCCGTGAGAGCATAGCCGGGTGAGGCCTTGCCAAGTGCTCAGCTCCCTGCTGGCGTCCAGCTTGCCCTATCCCTGCTCTTCCCCACGGCTGCCGTGGTGGTCACAAAATCCTAGACGTTCTAGAGCACTTTCACCTTTCAGAGCTCTTTCTCATCCATCATCGTATTTGATCCTCATAACAATTTCACGGAGATGCCTTTCCTGACTTCCACCCAATTGAAAGCTCTGAACTCAGAGAGGTTAAGGGACTTGCCTAAAGTCACAAAGCTCGTTAGACGGTGCCCCAGAGCTGTGCCAGGACTCGCCCTCTGCTCCGTGGAGCTCCCTCTCCGTTGATCAACTGGCCTCCCACTGGACGAGGGGCCGCTGAGCCCAGAGCGCGGGAACCGTGCGGGTCCCACGGAACTCCTGGCAGCCGCGGCCGGCCCTCTTACCTCCTCCTCGCGGCACCTCCGCCCCACTGGCCTCATTCGAGGTCTTCTGGAGGTTGATTTAAATCAAGCTTTTATAATAAAATAAAAAAATAAAATTAAAAAACCCTACCTTGCATCCCTCGGTTTATTTTCCCCAGGCTCCAGTTCCCTGCTTGTAATTTGGATCGCCCTGAAAAGACATAAACATCCCTCAGCTTGAAGAGCCCCGGAGGAGCCAGCAGCGGCTCTCTGGCCGGTCCGTGGTCGGAGAGACCACGCGGGGCGGAGGGGCCCCCGCAGCCCTCCCAGCCCTGCCCCTGAGTCCGAGTGTCCCCCTGCAGGACTGGGGCCCAGGGTGCGGGAGGGGCCGGGCCCTGACCGGCCTGGGGGCTGCGGGGGGCGGAGGATGGAGGCCCTGCCTGCCCGCGGCCGCGTCTGCGGTTTACAGCCGGGCACCTAATTTATAAGCTGTTTTTACTGCTGTTGTCAAACAGCCACAAACCAAAGAAATAAAGTAGCCAGGGGAACAATGTCTCCCCTCCGCCTCAGCCCTCCCAGCCTGTGTGCTGTGTCAGGGGGTCCGGGGGCCGGACAGCCGCAGTCCCCAGTGACAGATCCCCAAAGCGACTTCCTCGGGGCCCGGAGAGCTGGGTGGGGAAACCAAAGCTGCTGGCTGCACCTGACACCCAGGTAAGAGGCTCCCAGGTTCCCTCCAGAGAAACGAGGACGTGTGCAAAGCTCGCTGCCTCCTGGCCGGTTATACCTGAAAATGGCTTGACCACATCACTGCCCCGGGGCTCCGTCCTGCCCAGGCGCAGCCCAGCCGTCACTCTGCCCACCCGAGCTCTCCTGGCCCCTCCTGCACGTCGGCTCCTGGTGGCCAGATCGGCGCCTGACCTCGCGGTGCTGTCCCCCTGTGGGATGGTGCCTGGGTGGTGTCTTCTGCCACGTGACACCTCGGTGTGTTTTGGTGTCCCCCCTCTCCTCGCTGCTGGGCCAGGCCCAAGGCTGGCAGGCTATCAGTAAATACCCGAGCGACTGAGCTGAGTGACTCTGGGAAGCACAGGGGGCAAGAGCACAGGAAGGAGGCAGCAGGCGGGCAGGAGGGTGGCACCCAGCGCCCCCTGCTGACACCCATGACACTGGGGCTGGGGACGTTAGCCATTTCTGACAGTCACTCTTCTCCACTCGGCTTCCGTGGTGGTGGGCCTGGAACACGTGGCATGGCGTGTTTGGTCCGAGCCCAAGAAGGTCCCTCCTGCAGAGAGAAGTGTCAAGGCACGGCCTCTCAACGCAGAGGGGAGTGACCGCCTCCCCCAGGCCTCCAGGCATGCGGTGCAGAGCGGCAGTGCTTTGAGCTGAGCGTGGAAGACTGCGTTTCCTGGCTGGAGAATGGGAGGCAGCTCTTTCGAACCATGGAAGCAGGGCAGGTCGTGGTCACTCTGCCGCCAAATCCCGTTTGCTGTGGCTCACACGGATCACCGGCTCCAGCCACGGCTGGGGGGCAAGACCACGCTCTCCCCGTAGCCACTCAGGGCTCACCTAGATGCATTCGGAAACCCTGCTCCCTGGAAGCGCCGGCCTCTGCAACTCTCCTCTCCGCATGCTTTCTCCCCAACACGGGTGGACACAGAACCCCGCCCTCCTGCTCCTTCTAGCCCGGCCTCCTCCTGCGGATAGCAACTACACTGGATTCCACCCGTCTCTCTTCATTACAGCCCTTCGCCCTTTTTTTCTTTTTTCTTTTTTTTTTTTTTGAGACAGAGTCTCATTCTGTTGCCCGGGCTAGAGTGAGTGCCGTGGCGTCAGCCTAGCTCACAGCAACCTCAAATTCCTGGGCTCAAGTGATCCTCCTGCCTCAGCCTCCCGAGTAGCTGGGACTACTGGCATGCGCCATCATGCCTGGCTAATTTTTTCTATATATTTTGAGTTGGCCAATTAATTTCTATTTTTAGTAGAGACAGGGTCTTGCTCTTGCTCAGGCTGGTCTCGAACTCCTGACCTTGAGTAATCCTCCCGCCTCAGCCTCCCAGAGTGCTAGGATTACAGGTGTGAGCGACCGCGCCTTGCAGCCCTTCACTCTTAACCAGAATCGCTCCCCTCCTCTCCTACCCATCCACCACAGCCCCAGTCAGTCTAATATTCATTCAACAACCCTGTATGGGCCCACCCCGTATAAGGAGAGGTGCTGAGGAGGTAACCTTGACTGACGTTTAGTCTCTGTCCTGGAGGAGCTCACAGTGGAGTAGAAAAATCATGGCATGATGATCAGGAGTGATGTCAAAGACCACAAATCTGAGCCACCTCCTTACGAGGAAACCGGGAGAGGCTAAGTGACTCGCGACCCCGCAAAGCAGCTCGGCAAAGCGAGGGCCAGACCGTTGCGATCTTCCTAGAATTGTGTTGCAATAGGAATGGATTTGGTGTCAGATAGACAGGCCTGGGCATGACTCCTGGTGCTGCCACGTTCTAGCTGTGTGACCCTGGGCATGTTGCCCAGCGTGTCTGAGCCTTAGTCTCTTCCCACGTAAAACGAGGCCCCCACGCCTTGCTGATGGGGTGATTGGAAGCATCGGGGTAAGACGAGGCAAGTGCCGGGCAATAGAGCGAATTCGGTAGATGGGAGCTTGCCGGAGTGGAAGTGGAAGGAGAAGGAAAAACAATAATAGTGACTATTAATAACATCACTGTGTCAGGGACTCTCTACATGTACTTTCCCACTCAACCTCTGGAGTAGGCACTTTCCATTTTTAGAGCAGTTGGAGAAAATGAGAGTCAGAGAACGCAAGGAACTTGCCCAAGGTCACCCAGCTAAGAGGTGGGGAGAGGCCCTGCCGTGCCACCCTGGCCCATTCCGCCTCCTGTGCCGATTCCTGACTTTCAACATGTAAATATTTATCTAGTCCCTGAGGTTTACAAAGCACTCTGGGAACACGGAGCAGAATAAAGCAAAATGCTTGCTCTCTAGGAACTTGCAGTTTAAGGAGAAAGGGCGTAAACATAGAAAGATAACTGACAGTCCGAGTCAATGCCAAATAAGTCCCACGCCAGTTCCAACCCAGGAAGGGTCCCAGGAAGTTGGAGTAATCAGGGAAGGCTTCACAGAGGAGGCAGGGACTCCAGATGGGCTTTGAAGGATGGAAATGCTGTAGAAAAATGGGTAGACAGGGATAGAGAGTCCCTCAGGTAAAAATGGAATAAGCAAAGGCCCTGGGGCAGGATTAGTCTCAGTATGGAAAGGGGCCATTGAGTCCCACATTTCCATAATCATCTTTTCATTCACTTGCTCATCTCTTTACTCAGTCATTCATTCAACAAATATTTCTCGAGCACCTACTATTTGTCAGGCATTGTGCTAAACCTTGGCAAGAACACAGCTCTCAACTCAGCCTAGTTGGCAAGAGCCACCGTGCAATGTGGAAACGCTAAGATAGAAGAGTATAGGGTGCTAGACCCTTCATCCACCCTGTGGGGTCAGGCAAGGTTTTCTAGAGGGAGGGACACATACATGGAATGATTTAAAAACATTCATGCTCACTGTCCTCATGATCAGCATTGTCAAAATAACTTACATTTATTGGGGCCTCTCTGAGTGCCAGGGCCTGGATTAGGTGCTTCACGTATATTCTCTTCCAACACTCATGACAACCTTACGAGGTAGGTCCCATCGTTACCCCTATTTAGAGATGAAGAAATGGAAGTTAAGAGTGCTTACAAGACTTGCCCGAAGTCACATGGCCAGGAAGTGGCAGGGTCAGGGCTCAGCCTTTGTGTCCTTAGCCACTCAGCAGGCGAGGGGGCAGGGAGAATGTGCTCAGTCCCGCTGGGTTAGAGTGTGTATGCATTGAGACGGTGTATGTTCAAACCACTGAGGAGGTTTCCAGTTTGCCCACAGCACCCCCAGAGTCATGGCAGCTGCCCACACCCTCGGAGGCTCAGCCCTCCTGCCCCTGGAAGGGGCTGATTTTTCAGAGTGGAGAGCTGGTGTTCCAGAATGCCAGAGAATCAGAGGGCCAAGGACATCTCTCTCTTCTCCCTCTCTCTCTCTCTTTAGCTTTTCCTACCCCTCAGTCGCTCCTAAAGACCTAGCCCCGTGGGAAATAGAGAGTGGAGACACAGACCCTAAGTTTTTGCCAGGGCAGTCCAGGTGAAGTCCCACATCCTATTGTCACCAAACTCTCCCAGTTAACAACCCGGAACTGCCCACCAGAAATAAACTTACGGAACTCATTCTGCAAGAGAGGCAGCATGCAGTAGCAGGCTGGGTTGCAGACCAGGTCTGCCCTTAGCCACGGTGGGGTCTCAGTGTGCTCATCCCAGCATGAGGGGCTCTGCCCATGCAAGTCCAGTCTGTTTGTAAGGAGATGGGGAACAGGGTGAGGTGCTCTCCTGGCTGATTGTCGGCCTTCCTGGGAGACCCACAAAATCAGGTTGCAAAAGATGAGCCTAGAGGAGGGGGCAGTGAAGTGGGACAGAGCAGGAAACAGCCTGTGTCTTTCCCTTCCAGAGATTAGGTGGAGGAGAGAATGCTGAGCTCCTGGTTGTTCCTGGGTTGGAGGGATGGCCTGAGGGTGACTAAATGAATCAAGTCTTGGAATGTCTCTTGCAGCCCCCAGGGAAGGCAGCATTATGTACCCCATGCCAACTGCAGGGTGGGACCTGGGGTCACCAGGATCACACCACGGGTTCAGGAAATGCAGACTTGGCCCCAAAGTAAAGCAGCAGCAGAATGAAAGTCCTATGATAATTGAATTCAGGATCCTCCTTAAACTTGAAGGCGAAGCTGATTAGGCTTAGGATAAACAAATAAACAAAATAAGTTTATAGTCCTACTTCACAGGGAAGATAATCCACTTAGAATACAATACCCCAAGAGGAGGCTCAGGCTGGAAATATGCAGAGCTCCAAAACGAGATTATGATGATTTGGGAAACGGGATGCATCGTAGGTTAGAATAAAAACTACTTTAGCTAGATTCCTAATATTTGAGAATGCCAGAAGAATCTTGCCCTTCCAAAACCAGCCCGAACATCATGCCCGAGATCAAAGGCAGACCAGGGGCTGACAAACAGTGCTAACATAAAAGCTGAAGTTTCTTTTAAAAAAAAAAATTATTTTGAAATAATTATAGATTCATAGGAAGCAGAAAAATAGTAGAGAGAAGTCCCATGCACCCTTCACCCAGTCTTCCCCAAATGGCAACGTCTTACATAACTACAGCACAAGAAATAACAAAGCCAGGAAATGGACCTGGGTACAATCCACAGATCTCACCAGTTTTACATGCACTCATTTATGTGTGTGTGTGTGTTTTCTATGCAATTTTATCACATGCAAAGATTTGCGTAATTACCACCTAAATCAAGATACAGAACTATTCCATTCACAAAGATCCATCGTGCCATCCCTTTATAGGCACACCATGCCGCTGCTCCCCAAGCCCTGGCAACCACAAATCTGCTCTCCATCTGTATAATTTTGTCATTTTGAGAATGTCATAGGAATGGAATCATGAAGTACCTTTGAAATTAGCTTTTTTTTTTTCATTCAACATAATGCCCTTGAGATAGAGCTATGCAAGTTGCTGGGCGTGTCAGTAGTTCGTTCCTTTTTGCTGTGGAGCAGTATTCGGTGGCAACCATGTCCCATAGTTTGTCTAATCGTTCACCCACTGAATGACATGTGGGTTGTTATCAGTTTAGGGCTATTACAAATAAAACTGCTAAGAACAATCACGTACAGGTTTTGGTGTGGACGTGTTTTCATTTCTTTGGGACAAATGGCTGGTAAGGTGATTGCCGGATCACATGGTTAAGTATGGGTTTGGCTTTTAAGAAACTGCAGCTGGGGGCACATGGACAGATCAGAATATCTGGGAACTGTGGAGGTCTCCATTGCATGGTCAGAGTGTCTGCTAAGTCTAGGCTGGGGTCCAGCGGGGGAAAGGCACAGACATTTACTGTCCTAGAGAGACTGAGGCTGACACAGGCAGGAAACCACCACAGGCAATCGGAACGAAGAGTGATCTAAACTCCAAAGCTATTCAAAGCAACCCAGGGAGAACTCAGAGTCACATTTTAATCGGCAGAGTGATACTGGCCTCCAATAAACTCCTAACCATGCTAGAAAGATGGGCTTCCCAGAATGATTTTCCACCCATAATAATGTGCTGGTGAATCCGAACCCTCTGCATAAAGAGCACAATCGCAGAGGCCTAATTGTTCACTAAGGAGTTCTGTGGTCCAGCCCCAGCCTGCCCCAGACTCCGCCTCACCTGACTGGAGGAGCTGCCAAGTGGAGGGCATCGGCTTGTTCGTTCCCTCCCTCAATAAACATGTGTTGAGGCCCTACTATGTGCACAGTGCTGTGCTAGGCCTCTGACCAGAAAGAAAGAAGCCAGTATCTGGATAGGTGGTCACGTTTGGAAGTGAAATGCAAGTTCTGCCAAACAAGAAGGTCACTGAGGACTGAGGTCTTGCCAAGTTCTAGGATATCCTAAGAAAATGTGCATCTCACGCACTAGAGCTTTTTAACTGACTATGGGACATGCAGACAAGGCAAGTGTCAGGGACCTTAGGAACAATGGCTAATTCTTATAGGTCACTTTGTTAGGTTCCAGGTGCCTGCTCTGTGCCGAGCATGGTGCATTGATTTAACGCTGTAAGATTTATGCAACATTTACTCATTAAACTTCCTACTATGTGCCAGAATGAATACAGAAGACACTAATTTCATGGAACCGGGATTGCTGCTTGGACAAGAGACAAAAGCTTCCTTGCACAGTCCCAGAGGACATGGCCAATGCTCTTCTGATTTCCTGTGCTAGATACGAGGGTATCCGTTCAGTGACTCTCTCCAAAGGGGAGGGGTTGGGAAGCTTAATCTCCCATGCGGGACTTAAGTAGCATTTGAAAAAGTACATTCAAAATGATACTATTGTTCTATATTTGGAAAATAAAAATTATTTTATTTTTATTTAATTATTATAATAAAAAAAAACTAGAGTAAGTTGGGTTTGAGCAGATACAGAGAAAAGCACTAACTTTCTATTGAGAACAAAGTTCTGGAATAAAATGCAGCAGAATCTCTGAAAGGGATGTGTGGCATTTTACGTTCATCACAAAGAGAGTTTGAGTGAAAAGAAAAAGAATTAAAAACATTGTATTAGGGGGTTATCATGGTCACCCTGACCCTACCCACTTTCTCAAATGATAGACCCTCCCCCAAACAAAGCCAGAAAGCACAACCTTAGGAACCCCGGGCAGGGGGCCTCAGATGCCTCTTGCCCTATCTTTCTTTGATTAACACTGTCCCTTTCCTCCATGAAATAAATCCTTTGTGAATGTCAGGCTGTCCCCCTTTTCTCTGAAGGCTGTGCAAGGAAGAAAAGCACATGTCACTTTGGAAGTCGACTGGAGACAGACGTGGCTGAAAACTCCCCCGTGTGGGTGGGTTTGTCAGAGGGTCTGCCCGGACGGCAGGGGCTCCGCAGCACAAAGCAGTCCCTTCCGCACAGGAGGCAGCAGGTGAGCACGGAGGTTAGGGAGTGGCAGCATAGGGTCTCCATCCTGAAGCACCCACTAAACAGCATCTGGGAGCCCCCAGAATGTTCTGCACTTCAATCAGTGGAAAAGGAGCAAGATCAGCTTCTTCTCTTTGTCCTTAAGAAAAAAAAAAAAAGATACATTCCAGATAATTTCACCGTGATGAAAGAGGAAGAAGCGCTGAAGTAGCAAAGGAAATAAATTAACGCCATCTCAGCTAAAATCACACACAATTAAAACCTGGATCTGAATGTACTTTCCTGTGCAGAGAGAGCAGCTTGAAAATGACATGCATTAGTCATTCACTCCAGCCACCCAACTCAATGTGTGGGGACACAGCATCCTCTCCGAAACTGCAGGGCGGCAGGGAAGGGGGAAGGGGCTGGATTCCTGACCCCGGCCCTCAGCTTTCTGTTCTCCCACCTGGAGCCTGAAAATCCCACTGCTCTGAGCCAGGTGGGCAGGTGGGAAGGGGGCTCCCTCCAGAGGCCATTTTCCCTTCCCTTCCAGGGTGGGGTCTGCCCAGACAAAGGGCCATCTTCCCTTCCAGGGTAGGGGTCTGCCCAGGCAAAGGGCCATCTTCCCTTCCAGGGTAGGGGTCTGCCCAGGCAAAGGCAGGGGCCTGGGCCCTGCGAAGGGATTTGGCCCAATTGCCACTGGTGCAGATGCACACCAATGGCCCCGGCTCCCGGAAGCGCTGTCCAGGGTGCTGACCTGCAAGGAGGTGGCCCAGCGTTTGGGGGTCCCCCCATCTCCTGCCTTCAGACAGTCAGTCTCCCTCAGCTCAGGGAGAGGGGAGTTTCTCCTCTTTTGACTCCCACTTTTTTTCTTTTTTCTTCTTTTAGAAAAGAAAAATCTCTAGCAAAGGAGATGGGTTAATATACCTGGGAAAATAGGAGGCAGAAAAGACTTCACAAGCCAAAAGGTCCCCGGGTGGCCACATACAGAGGCTCGAGACTGGCAATGGGCTGCCCCTCATCTCCCCTGAGGCTGAAGCAGGACGGAATGGGATTCGTGGCAGGAGAAGCAATAAGGATAAAATATAAGGATGAGCTTTCTGACAGTCAAGATTTTAATCCCTTTGACAAGTGGCTCTCAGGGATTGCGGGATCTCTTTTCCAGGAGAGGCAGGAGAGTCGTGGGAGGGGAGAGAAGGGGAAAAGACCCAAACCAGAACCAGTGGACCTAGAGTCAGAGGGCCCGAGGCTGAGTCCGGTGCTGGCCTCTTCCTCGCTGGGGAAGTGGCCCCTGAGAGCCCCATCAAGAGGGAATGAGACCTCCAGACCCTCCCAGCACAGAATCGGGGCTCAGTTTTACCCAGGTTGCTTATCATGCAGGCCAGCTCCTGTGGACAGGGGAATGGACCGAGCTGATCTCCGCCTGCAGAAATGCTTCCTCTGGGAACAGGACTGTGCCCAGGCCATCCCCTCCTCACCCCTCTCTCCCTCTGCCCATTCTGTGGCCTGTGTGTCAGGATCCAGGCCCCAGGACGCTTCCCTTGGGCTGCCCAGCGGGGCTGGGACTAGGGTGAGGTGAGGGAGGCGCTCACTCTAGGGTCCTGTAAGTACAGGGACAGCACCCCAAAGTGAATGCTTAAATGAATCCCTACACGTGTGCCCTCGCATCCAGTTTGAGTGGTTGAGTCCTAGCCCTGCTGCTCAGCCCTTACTGTTCAATGTGTTTCTGGACAGGAAGAATGTCATAGCCCTTGCTAAAGCTACAGTCCCCGGGGGGTGACATGGACTCAGTTTTTGCCGATTCACTTCTTTCTAAGCCTACAGATGTGGGAGGAGAGGACAAAGGCAGACAAGCCAAAGGCACACAGTCAACAATGCTGTGTGATTGACCCAGGACACCTGACACATTGACCCCCTGCCCTGAGCCCTCCTGGGTGGGGACTGCCGTCCAGGGGACAGGGGCTGGGAGGGGCTGGGGGATCTTCGGGAGGACTCTGCCCCATGCAGAGGGAGTTTATGGGACGTCTGCCCTGCATGGGAAATAGCAATGAATGATACAGCTCCGCAGGAGTTTATCACTGGGAAGCAAGAGACCCAGGGAAAGTGACTTTTCAGGCAAAATGCAAATGATTGCAAATAAACACAAAGTATTAATAGCATAAACCAAGACTGTTCTTGCAGAAGGGAAATGGAGTGGAGTGGTCAGAATCAGGAGCAAAGGAGGGAAAGAAAGCTTTCTGGAAGGAGATGAATTTTCTCCGCAGTTTTTAAGTGTTTCTCGAAAAGTGGTCTTTGGACCACCTGCCTCAGAATCACCGGCGGAGATGCCCAAAAATGCAGTTCGTGAGACGTGCTGGGTGGGACCCAGGAATCTGCATTTTCATCAGTTCCTCAAGTGGCTCTTCTCCACACACAGTTCCAGAAACACTAGTTTAGAAAGTGAAAACTGACCAGGGTGGTAGCTGCAGGCACAGACCTCAGGAAAGATCTCTGGAGATCCCCATGAGCTCTGAGCTCTATGGTGGAATTAATTCAAATATTTGAGGTAAGACCATAAAGACATCTTTCTCTGAGAGAAAAACACGAAGGAGACTATAGGGGTCAGAGACAGTGCAAAGAGAAAAGGACAGGATCAGGGTCCATAGAGTCCCACGTTCTTTGCCGCGGGAACCATTTCTGCAGTGAAATGTTCAGAAACGAATAGAATCTGGTTGGAAAAGAAGACAATCAACAGATGTAATGCAGAGTAAAAAGGGTGGATTGGGGTAAATATTTTGTTCTAAATGCGGGATAACCCATGTGTATTTTATTTGTAGGCTTTGGAAATAAACATTCAAGGTTTGATAGTGACCTCCATAAAGATATACATTGAACATCATGACTCAGTACACGCACATATGTTTGCATGAAAATGGAACAAAAATATTAATGAAATATGTTCCTATTTCATTTTAATTTCAGTTTTTAAATTTTATTTTAAAAAACTTTATATTTTTTAAAAAAGTGCTTGCTGCAACCCACAAAAAGACCTCACCTACAGTTTGAAAATCATAGAATTAGGTGGGAGGTGGG
The DNA here is from genome assembly GCA_008750895.1 of Mirza zaza. Lineage (NCBI taxonomy): Eukaryota > Metazoa > Chordata > Mammalia > Primates > Cheirogaleidae > Mirza > Mirza zaza. Next base: position 34,172 of record VSMD01071066.1, read on the forward strand.
TGACCAGCATTTAGGGACAAAATCTGCTTGACAGTCTGCGAGGTACAGTGAGGTGGGTCAAAAGTCAAGTCAAAAGGTCTTTGAGGGTCCCTAAGACTGACCTCTCAGGAAGCCTAACCATTCTTTGCCGCCATCAAGGATCATCTTGGCAATTCCCTCCCTCAGAAAGCCTTTCTGGATCTGCACTGAAGAAGTGCTCCAGCTTCAGCTCTCCAATCCCTCTCAAATGTCCCCCAGTTCTGGCTGGTCTGCTTTCAAATGTGCCGTGGGGCACAAAACCCTTGTCCCAGCTCCAGAACTCTGAGTGTCTCTCTCTTTGTGAGTACAGGTTCTGGGTGGAGGAAGGGGCATCTCTCCAGTCCTTTCCATGGCTGCCTCTCCCCAAAACAGCCTTTCCCTCGGGGATCTTTCGAATATGTTAAAGTAAGCAGAATGGGATTGGGTTACCATATTGCCTAGTTTAACTGTTTTAGACACTCAGATTCAGTTTAAGAAATAGAGTACAGGCGGATCGTCTGCAGTGTATTAAATATGGTGTTTATGCTTATGGCTAGGAAAAGTTGGGCACCAGGACCTTGGTGAGGAATGTGATTTCCATCATCACGTTGTATCTGGGCATAGACAGACTCAACCTACATCAGTGTCACCTGCAGCGCCTTTTCCAGGAATATAACCCAAGATAAACTTGGGAACCCCCTGCAGTCCCACACGGCTCTGCCATCTGCGGGGTGCGTCCTGCTGCCTTTCCAGTTCTCTGTGTTCCAAGGGTGTTTGCAGATCCTAGAAGCTCCCTGAGGGCAGGGGCCCAAGGAAGATCTCAGTTTTGTGGGGCCCTCTTAAGAAAAACAAGCACAAAATTACAAATACAAAATTAAGTTCACCGGCGATGTTTATTTAGAACTAGAAAGGAGATCACAACCATTTGCATGAGCCTTGGAAATTCCAGTCCCTTTCTTCTGACATTTCTTCATTCAGTTTATCAGAAATGCTTTCATAAAAATGCTTCCTGTTTTTAAACTGGCTTCCCCTCCCCATCTAGAACATTCTGCAACTCCCAGCTCTCGTAGCCCACCCTCTTCCAGCTGTCCTGTAAGTTGAGGAACCCTAAAGCTCAGCTTGAGTCTGCCTCTGGCAGAGACCCTGTGTTCTGCCTTCACATGTTGTTCCCCAGTAGCCCAGAGTACAAGGCTGTGCACGTGGTGGGCACAGGCATGCACAGGCCGAAGAGCAACGGGCAGGCCCAGGCCAGCGTGCTGCAAAGCAAGGTCTATCTGGTCATCCAAGTCAGAACCACCTAGAGCTTTCATGCAAAATGCAGACTCCAAGAACTACAGAGTCCGACTCTGGTGTAGGACCTGAGAGTCTGCATTTGCATACACTCCCCAGGTGATTCTGAGCACCTACGTGCTCTAGGGCCACACTCTCTGCCTGGTGGGGTCACTGGTGGGACAACAGTCTTCGATGTCTCCCAAGGTCCCACTCTGCATCCCCTGAGGTGGGGGCCGAGCAGAGACTGTATCCAGCAGTGGAGTGTCGTGTCACAATCTCCCGCTCCCTTCTCTGACTCGGCTCATGTGCCAGACTCCAGGAGGAGCCCTCCTCCCCTGCCACCCCCCCAACACAGACAGCACTCCCACCGGTTCATCGTCCTGCCCCCTACCTGAAAGAGCCACCAGGAGCTGAGCCAAGGATCAATTTCTAGAGGCATATAATCCTGGTGTCCCTCTCCCCAGATGCTCTGATGTCACAGGGCTCCGGGCTTCCTGGCGGAAAATTGTGCATGGCCGAGCCCAGAGATTAAACTTAGAGGGCGAAAGGTCAGTAACAGCATCATTAAATCCTCTGGGTAATTACCTAAGAGCCTCCAAAAGACTATGAACAGAGTCCCCAGTCTTTTCCAGGAAAGTATCTGACTCAGAGCGGCAGCCCTGGGAGCCGGGTTGAGAGAGGTGACTCCCATTTACTGAGAGGCACCATGTGCAGACACCGTGCTCACCGCCAGACACGTGCAGTCCCCGCGACACCTTGCAACAATCCTATGAGTATGAGTTAATACCCGTATTGCTACCCTCATCCTCAAAGAGTACTAGGGGCAATTGGCTTGGTGTTTGGACTCTGCCACTGGATGACCCTGAATTCAGATCTCAGCTCCATTACGTGCTAGTTAGGTAAACATTGAAACGTATTTTTCTCCAGAGTCCTCCTACATTGGTGGAATTTTTGATGAGAGGATGCATAGCGCGCCTAGCACCCTGCCTGGCATGTAGTGGGTGCTCAGTAAGTATTAACTGCTATTACTCGGATTAATATTTTTACCCAGGAAATAATCAGAGCTCAGAGAAAATTCAGTACTTTTCCAGAAGCACTGAATAAGTGGACAGAGGAAGTCGACAAGCAGAGTTTTAAGTTCCCAGATCTCTGGCTCTAAAAGCTATGTTCTTTCCACAATCCCATTGGGTGCTAAGAAATTTGGGGTCAGCTCAAGAGAAGGTTTCCCCCATTCCCTCTTGCAGCTGGTGCAGTTCCTTTATGCCTCACCCAGCGTGTCTTACAGGGTCTGCCATTCAGGGATCAGCCACCAGGCAAATGTTACTTGCTTTTACCCCACTTATTCTTTCAATAATCAGTTGTTGAGCACCTACTATAAGGCACTAGTCTTGCCCCGATGCTGTGTAAGGCCGCCGTAGCCTCTAGACGTTTGCCCTGTGGTTGGGAGGTTAGGCAGTGTGGTAGGCATCGGGAGGCTGGGGCGCCGGCCGAGTGCTCTCTCAGGCCCTGAAGCTGGTAAAGGACTGGTGACATTTCCTCCTCCTTTTCACCATCAGTCTGTACACATGGACATCGGCCCTCAGGCTGCAAAGGTGGCTCCACTGACTTGACAGGGGACCCAAATATTCAGCCTCAAAAGCTTGGAGTCAAGCTTTGACCCCTTTCACTCAACCAGTCTCAGCGTTCTGCCAACTCTTGCTTACAAAGGCCCAGGCATTGACTCTCCCCTCTCCCTGCTCCCCTTGCCCGGGGTTCCTGCGACGGCCACCTGCACTGACCACCCATCTTCCTGCCTCTTTCATCCCAAATCACCTGAGTACTGGGCCACAGCTACACTGCTGAGCCTGGCAGCTCAGGCCCTTCATTAGCTGCTCCCGCTCTGCATACCCAAAGTGACATTCTGCCAGAGATCTTGGATCTCCTTCCTGAAACTTCCCAAGCCTCCATTTCCCTGTCTGTTAAATGGGGATACTAGTCAACTCGGAGGGCAAGACGAGAGATAAGCGAAAACGCCTGGCATCCAATAGTCATTCTATAAGTTTCCTCCCTTGCCCACCACCCTCCAGACAGCCCACTCTACTCTGCTGGTCTCCACTTTCCTGCCTTTGCTGGTCCCCATTTTCTCTTCCAGTTCAAATCCTATCCCTCCAGCTGGGCTCAGCTGGAAACTCGACTCCTCTATGAAACCTTCCATGAATAACTCTAACCTATAATGGCGTTTTCTTTTTTTTTTTATTTTTTTTATTTCTATGGCACTTCCATTGCCTTGAAATGTTAACATTTGTTTCATAGAGTTCCAACATGTCGCTTTAAGCTCCTTGAGGCCATTATGCTGCACAGCAGGGGTGGAGGGTAGGGACTTGGGGGTGGTCCGGTGGGAACTTAATACATGCTCATCGGATATATGAAGGTGAGAACCCCCTCTGTGCATTCAGAACACACAGACCTCCCAGTGAACTTCCCTAAAGCCTTCAGGCATGGCAGGAACCACTGGCTGTACCCTTGGAAAAGGCAGAGCCAGAAAGCTTTGTCCAGGTTCTATCTGTGGCTCAGCTCTAAGCAGGCACTGAGCTCAAGCACTGGATGAAGGAAAACAGCCCAGGGAAGCCATACCCCACGCCTGGGCCTGCACCTCATCCATCCACCTGGCAAGGCTCTGGGCAAGACCCATCAGTGGGGTGGGGACCGTCATGGAGCTGAGCTTGAGGTGTTCCTTCTAAGTGGTCCAGACGAATGGACCCACAAAGGCTTGGCCTTAGGCTTTTGCGCCAGCAGGCTTTTACCACCCCCTCTCCTAAGCCCCCACTAGTGGCAGTGACCCAGCTTTTTTAAGCCACCAGGCAGCAGCCCAGCACCCACCTTCAGCACCCTCTTACTTTCCTTCTCCACTCTTCATGATGCCCAGCCTGCAGGATGCAGAAACCCAAAGCCAAACCTGTGATGGGCCTGCCAGTTCCCACCCAGTCTTACTGAGGCTGACCTCCTTTATTGACAGCCAGGTGGAATCTTCCAGAATGCTAGAGCTGCCCAGCTCAGGATGCAATGCTGGAAAGGGATGAGAACTCACGCAGTGGGTATTCCACTCCATTCTTTAGAGTAAGAGGTTCCTGTGCCCATGGACAAATTCTAACACATCCCCCCCCCCAACTACATTCCGTAGCCCACTGTTAACGTCGGGAGGTAGCACTGTGCAAAGCAAAAATGACATCTTAGATGCATGCTGTGCCCATGAGCCGCACCTGTCCTCTAAAAGCTGCTGAATTTCCCATCTGTCCCCCTGGCCTTTGCAAGAGGGTCAGAGGCAATTATCAGAATACCCATCCCGTCTGTCCCCCCAGACCCAGGGGCTGTGTCTCTTCTCTCGGCCAAGCCTTGCGTCTGAAGGCACAAGGACAGCTCGAGCTCAAGCATCTGGCCCCACCCAACTCCCTCCTCTGGGGCTTGTGTGTGTTAAGCAGAGGGGGCCTCTGGCCACTCAGGAGTTAAAAAGGCAGCGGGACTGGAGGGGGTTGGCGTGGCTTGCAGACTGGGAGGAGGCGACCGGAGTGGGCTGGGGAGGTTGGGAGAGCGGCGGAGCAGCGAGTGAGGAGGGCGCGCGAGAAGCGGGGAGGAGGGGCGCGCGCGGAGGGGGCGCCGGGCGCCGCGAGGGCCTGCTCGGTGCGCTCGCAAGCGCGCGGCGCGCAGAGGGAGCGCCCGGCTCTCGCCCGCCAGTCTCCGGCCACCGCGCGCGGAGGGCGCGGGGAGGGGGTGGGGACGGCTTGTGACTCTGCCGTCGCCCTCGCCGGCTCGGCCCTCGAACCGCTCCCAGGATAACTCCGCGTTGGGGAAGGCGCCCACCGAGCCTCCCCCGGCCTGCGCGGGCGGCGCGCGCGGCGGGAGGGCGCGGACCAGCGTCCCCGGCCCGGCCCGGGCGGAAGGCGAGCGGTGCGCAGAGGCGCGGACGGCGGACGGCGCCCGCGGGGTGAGTGTGCGGCTCCGGGCTGCCCCGGGCAGCGCCACTGAGGCCGCTGGCGTGGCTGAGGGGTCCGCGGCGGGAGCGGCCGGAGCGGCCGCCTGGGGCACCCAGCCCCTGCCCCGGCGGCCCCGCAGCTCGGCCGGACCCGGGTGGGGGCGGGGGCGGGGGAGGGGCGGGCCTCTGCCTTCCGCCGAGATGCCTGCAGGGGAGCTGGTGACTTGGGAGAGGGGAGAGGGAAGCAGAGCTCGAGAATGCAAAGAGGGTGGCCGACGGCACAGGCTGGACCCGAGCGGCAGGGGAGGGGCCGTCTGGGCCTTCACCCCGAGAGGCCCGAACCTCCCCAAACTGTTGCTGGGTAGAGCGGGGCCCTGGAGATGCGGAGGAGCCGAGAGGTGGCAGAGAGGTTAGGGAGGGCGTGACAGGGGCGGACGGGCAGGCCGGAAGCGCTCCAGAGCCTCGGGGACTTTTCCCTTCTTTGGAGCTTGGGTGTCTGTGCGGTGGGACTAGGTGGCTTTGGGTCTATCCGAAGTATCTGGAACCAGGAGCCAGGCTCCCTCCTGGCCGACTGGCTGGGGTCTGGCCGCAGCCTGGGATGGGACATTTGGGATGGGGGATGGGTCGGCCTTGGGCTCAGCCTGGGAGCTCTGGGAGTGGGAAGCGGAAACGGAAGGGTGGCTCTGAGCCCACCGCAGCACCCAGGAGACCGGATGGGCTGGCCAGCCACAGGTGGGCCGTCTGTCCTGCTGGCGAAGGGCAGGGCGGCTCGCAGTGTCTGGCTGGCCGGCCAGCGCGGAGCCGCGGGGCGCGGGGAACTGAGCTCCGTGTGGGGCTGAGCCGAGAAGCTAAGGAGGTGCAGGGGACCTGGCCCCTGGGCATGGGCCCTGGGGTGTCGCTGCGCTCCCCCTCTGTCCCTGTCCTTCCCCCACCAAACGAACAGGAAGGAAAATGTCAGCTGGGCTTTGTGCTCTGTTCCTCAGGCTGCCGCAGCTCCCATCTGTTGGAGCCAACGCAGCTTCTAATTGGGCGAATGGCAGGGTTGGAGGGGGTGGGCTGGGCACAGCGCGTTGCCGGAGATGGACTGGCGTGCCCCCGCTTGAAGACCCCAGGAGGTGGGTAGTGGACAGAACAGCCTTCCCAGGTCAGGGCAGTAGAGGTGGCTCCCTGCCAGCATGGCCACTGTCACTGGGGGAGATCTAGGCTTCTCCATGCACCCAGGCTGGTGGCAGGCTCCATGCCCCGCTTCCCCACCAGCCTGGGGTGGGCTCTGGCCTGGTGTTCTCCCCCTGAATAAGAAGACCAGGATCGCCTCCCACTGCCCACCACTCTTAAAGGCCCCTCCAAAAGAGAGCACTGGGCACGGGCTGGCCACGGCCGTGTACAGGGCCCTGAGACCCCCTTGCCTATGGGCTCTGTTGCTACCAGAAGTCACATGTGGATGGCCTGACCCACTTTCCTGGCCAGGTGCTGTTGTGGGCAGAGGATGGAAGGAAGAGCACAGAGAGGGGTCCCAGCCCCCCAGGCCTTTTTCCTTCCCCTGGACCAACTCAGACTGAGTCTCCTCCGTCCTGCCTAGGGGTCCCTCTGAACCTGGGATGGGACCTCATTATTTGGGAAGGATGGATTAAAGGCCTCAGTGCCTCAGGGACTGAGATGTGTCCAGGGTATGGCACCTAGGAGCACCCCCAAGTCCGCACCCTCTCCCTGATACAGCCTGCCTATCCCCCGGGGACATGGAGTGGCACTGAGCACGCAGAGATCAGCTAAGACGAATTCCACCCGGACTAGAACAGCAGGTTGCCTCGCTAATGCTCCACGGTTCTTCCCCATGCTCTTTTTCCCTGTGTCGTTGTCTTCCTCCTCCTCCTCTTTCTCCTCCTCCTCCTCCTCCTCTCTCCCTCTCTCTCTCTTTCTCCTTCACTCCTCACTCTCTTTCCTCCTCAAACATCTCTTCATCTCCCTTTCCCCTCACACAGCTCTGCCTCTCCTTTCACCCTCCTGCTTCTTTCCCAGACATGTCCCTCCCTTCCTTCCTGGTCTCCGGCTCCACCTTTGCCCGGCTCCTCCTGGAAGCTGCAGCTCCAAGCCAGGCGTGCCGGCGGCGGGAGCACACTCACTGTTGGCTTTGCTGCATCCCCTGTGCAGAGGAGCTAGGCTGGCAGGCCTGGCAGCTGCATTTGCCTGGCCCCCGTGTCCCCTGCACGCTGCCATTAACTCACTTGCCCCCTACTCCACACCCCCTTATTTCCTTTATTTGAAAGGAAAAAGAAAAGACATTGGTTTCTAAAAAAATTCATGCATTCAGCAACTATTAACTGAGTGCCCACTATGTGCCTGGCACTATTTTAGGAGCTGAGGGTATACAGCAGTAAACAAACCTCTGTGTCTAGGTGAGACCGCACTTATATCTGGACTTGCTAGCTGGTCGGTTCTGTGCCCACCAGGCTCTTTCAAAGACCCACAGCTTGGGGTGTGGTGGGCGGAGGGGAGGAGTTTGAGCGGTGCTAGTGAGTTATCATCATTGTGACACTGAGTGACCTCTCACATGCCAGGCCTGTCATCTCCTATGAGGATATACCAGGCACTGCTTAAGTCATCCTGTCCCTAAGACATTTCTGACCCAAAAGGATGGACCAGTTCACATGGCACCATTCATCTGGGAGACCCGGGCTGAGAAGAAGGCTGGTGCTTCAGAGAAGCGAGAAAGAAACAAAGTTATTATTGAAAATCTGCTGTGCACCAGTCGTGTTAGGAGCTTTTCAAAGGTGGTTCTGTTCAGTCCTCCTGACAGCCTTCTAAAATCTGCACCAGCTTCCCCTGTTTTTGAGCTGCAGAAATTGAGGTCTGGAGAGGTTAAGCCACTTGTCCAGGTCACACAAGTCTGTTTTGAAATCACTGATTATCTGCGGTACATTTGACCCCGGTGATGACTGTGACATCTGGTAGCAAGTTTTCAGCAGCGGGCCTCGTCTCCCAGTTAGAATATTGGGATATATAAGGATTTGCTGAATGGTTGCATGAGTAAGCTTTCTCAAGTGATCAGGGCAGGCTTCCTGGAGGAGTTGGGATGCTGAAAGGAGAGTCAGTGGGGGCCGTTATTCTCCCTGATCCCATGCAGGTGTGGGGGAAGCTGTAGGCAGGCAGCCCCTCCCACCTGCATCCAGGTGGGGCTGGTGGGGAATTGCTGTTTTCATTCAGGGTCAGGGTGTAGGAGCTTGGTCTGTGGCCAGCGCAGTGAGTCAATGTCATTCTTGTTCTTAGCCTTCTCGGGTAAGTCTGGACTCTATAAAAGCTCTGAGGTGCGAGACCGGGGACAGGAAGCTTTCAAGCTTGTGAGGACTCGACAAGGACAATGGTTGGAGATTGGAATGGGGCAAGAATGGGGGAAAGTAACCAGGAAATAGAAGGGAAGGAAGACAAAGGCTGAAGATGAACTGAGAAATAAAAAACAGAAGACTAGAGACATGCAAAAAAGTCACAGCCAGACAGGACAGACGACAGTGTGTGGTTGCATTGCTAAGAGAGGACAAATCAGAAGAATGCCTGTGTCTTTTATTTCCTGGGGCCCTGGGTCTTGGTGGTCTACATCGCAGAGGCTGAAATTTCCTCATGTTAGCTGCAATCCGGCATTTGCTTATTCAGTTAATCCATCTTTTCTAAGCACCTACTGTGTGCATGGCCCTGTGATAGAGTTAGGAACAAAGAGACAGATCAGATGTCCTTGTCTTCAGGGAGTTCACAGGAAGAGTATAGATGCTGGAGCCAGGCGGATGGAATTCAGATCCAGGCTCTGCCACTTCTAGAAGGGGGGGACATTGGGCAAGTCCTTTCACCTCTCTGTGTCTCTGTTTCCTCATCGATAAATAGGATAATAATAGTACCTACTTAGTAGAGTTGTTATGAGGATTAAATAAGTTAATCCATGTAAGGAACTCAGAACAGAGTGGTGTCTGGCATATAGTAAGTGTTAAGTGGGCATTATCATTATTCTCATTGTTTTTAGACGGGGGAGTCAGTCCTGTAGACAATAGTGAAGCGAGTGTTAGAATACAGGGATAAGCAGATAAAGAGGTGACTGTCTCTGTGTGCAGGTTAGGAAAAGGTTGCCAAAGGACGTAATATTTGGGCCAAGGCTTGAAAAAGAATCAACCAGGCGGAGGTGGTGGGCCTACTGGGGGTATTTGGGGCACAGGCTTCATGCATGCAAAGGCGCCATGTGTCTATGTGTTGTCCTTTATGGATGTCACTGTCACCTCCTGACACGTCCCCTCGGCCTCTTCGCCTCCAGTGCTGGGAGCCGCGCTTCCAGTGGGGCTGGCCGGTTGCCCAGAACTTCCCCACTCTTTGGTCTAAAACTGTCGGCCTCTGGGCAGGGGACCTGGTGCATCCCTGCTGGGGTTGCTCTCGTGACCTTGGCCTCCCACTCGTTCTGAGCCACCATCAAGCAGAGGCTGCTCCAAACCTGGAGCTGCCGCGGCCTTGCCCTCTGGCTTCTGGCGCTTCCTGGGAACGCAGGAGGCGCCTCGGTCTGAGGGAGCTGCCTGTTAGGAGGTGAGTTCAACCAGATTTGGTTTGGAATTCAGTTTTTCTCTGTATGTTCCTTCCACCCACACCTTCCCTGCTGCTCAGCGTTTGATGGACTTGAAGTGAGTTCCAAGATAAAGCTGCAGGCAGAGGGTTCCTGGGGCAATAACTCTTTCTCAGCCTCCACCTCTCGAGTCCTAATGTCGCTAATTATGACACCTACCACTTATTGAGCATTTACTATGGGCCAGGCACCGTGCCAAGTGCTTTTCCTGCATCATCCCATTAAGCCTTCAAAACTACGCCCATTAGGTAGGTAGGTACTGTCATTATCCCTAATTTAAAAGTGAGGAAACAGACTCGGGCTTGCTCAAGGGCACAGAGCTAGGAAAAAAACAAAAACGGAGGGAGGGATTTAACCTTTCTCTCTGGCTTTAGAACTTCTGCTCCTTCACCCCCACTCGGAATATGGAGTTCCCTGGGCCCGGCGGGTGCTCTGGGGTCATTACCCCATTCTGCTCCCTCCCTACAGGAAGAAGTTGTCCCAGCCAACCCTGTCCAAGCCAGTGGCCTCAGAGAAGCTGGACCTTAGGAGTCAGTGCCCACGGACACATGTGTGAACACGGCAAGGGTGACTCGCTGGGAAACGTGAGAATGGCCCAGAGACCCCAGCTAAGGCAGAGGGAAGGCTGATGTTCGTGCTGTCAGTGGGATGTTTCTAGCAAGGCAGGCTCGTGTATCTTGGGAAGAACAAGTGCGAGTGTTCCTATTTACAAACATCTCTCAAGGCAGATCCTTCAGGAAAAAAAAAAAGAACACATGGAAGAGTGGTTATTAGGCAACCAGCTTGGGTACCCCAGGAAAAGTGGGTCTATCTTATCTGATCTTTGAAGAGGGAAAGAGAAAGGAGGAAGAGAGAAGAAAGGCAGGAAAGATTATGTTCCTCTTTAAACTGTTCTCAAAATGAGCACTCAGAGGTGGCTGGTGAAAAGTGTCTGTCTTTGGCCAGGGAGGGCAGAGGTGGTGATGCCCAGAGGTGGAATGACCACAGAGGGGCAGCTGGCGGGCAAGCTGGACATTTAAAAGCTGTGCGGGAGGAAGGGGGGCGGAGACCGTGACACTTTCCCTGTCTTCTAATTCTAATCAGCTCCCAGTGGGAGGAAGTTAGCTCAGAGAGCTCCCAGCCTCTGAGCTCCAGAAGGTGCCACCCCAGACTGGGGCCCAGGGGTTGCATGGTGGAATCGCACGTCTCAAGGGGACCTACAGAGGTGTCCCGTCCACCGCTCAACTCTGAGCCCATCACGCGAGCCTCGGCCGTCTCAGGCACAGGGTGGGGCTGGTCTCTCCATTCAGCAGGTGTTTCTGAAGCACGTTGCCAGGCGCCGGGGCTAGAGGCGGCCGTGCGCGACACACAGGCCTCTGCCCTGCAGGATCTATGAGTGTACCGTCTGAAGACACATTAAAATAAAGTAAGTGGCATTCTTAGAGAGTGCTGAGTGCTAAAGAGGAAAATAAAGCAAGGAAGGGAAACAGAAGAAAGAGTGTGCGTTGGGAGGAGGGGAGTGTGTCGTCTTGTGCAGGGTGGCATCTGAGTAAAGAGGAGGGGACCGGCAGCAGTCGGGGCACACGGGCAGAGGGAGCAGCGTGCCCGGTGGGTCTGAGGTGCCCAGGAGGCTGATGGGGCTGGAGGGCGGCAGGAGGTGAGGTTGGAGAAGAAGGAGGCGCCTGGCCTGGGAGAGCCAAGGAGCTGGGTTTTTTTCTCTGAGATGTGAGATGAGCCCTTGCAGGGCTGCGGCTCGTGGTGAAAACCCCGGGGTGTCGGCCGTCCGTTCCAGCACTTGGCCCAGCGGCCAGTCAGGAAGTTCTGGCTGATTGACGCTGTTTCCGTTCATCAGTGTGTACCCCAGCCGGGTACTTTCTGAGCATTGTCCTAGGCAGGGCAGGGTGTGGGAGAACATAAAAAAGCAGGAGACACGGTCTTTACCGGGAAGGAAACCTACAGATCAGTTGTTGGGGAGGCAGAACTTATACGCACAAGAAATAATGAGGGAATAATACCAGACAGTATTTAAAACGAGTGCTAAACTGTGTGATGCAGACTATAAATGTTATCAGAACTGTGAGCTCTGTGTGGGAGGATATAAGGAACGCTTCCTCGGGGGGTGCAGCTGGCTTGGGCCTGGAAAACAGAATGGGCTCAGCTCTGCAGAGGGGAGGGCTCTTGTGCTAGGAGGCCCTGGAGCTTGTGCTGGAGCGAGGGGAGAAGGGTGGCCGGGCGGGAGGACGGCACCCAGCCTGGCAGCTGCCAAGCACAGGGGCTTCTGTCTCTGGAGCAGTCCCTGCTCCCCCATCTGGGTTTCTGATGCACCCTTTGTTCTCCCAGGGGACAGAGAGAGAGAGTGGCCTCTTACAGGGGGAAGTCCGCTACCCCGTGTTCTAGTGCTCTCCTGCCAAAGGCCAGCTGATCCCTGATACTGAGAGTTCTCTTGCTTTGAGAGGGTCCGTTTCCTGCGCTCTAAGCGTCTTCATAGTTCTGCGTCCTCGTACTCTGTTGCCTTCTACCACCCCGCCTCGCCCACTGAATGCTGGGACCCAGGCCTCTGGAATCCCCTCGGGCTCCGTTTGCCTACCCAGGCTGCAGCCGGCTTCTCTTCTCCCTCCTGCCATTGGCGCGGCTTCTCTTCGCTAGGTTACTCCTGGAACGTCCGATTAGTTTCATATATAGTGAACTGGAAATAAAACCACGCCCAAATGAGCAAACTTCTCCCCTCCCCCCCATAAAGGGTGTGTCCCCTCCCTGGATTTTGAGGGCGTCTGAGCTCGCCTCTGGCGTGTGGAAAGAGATCCTAGCGTGGATGGACTGGGGTCCGTGGGCGGTGCCCTCACCCAGCTGAGACACTGGGGACCCCAGGCACAGAGCAGCAGCCCGGAGGCCCATGGGCAGAGGGGTGCACTGCTCACAGCCTGCTCCCCCTTCCTCTGGGCCCTTGGGACCCCGAGAAAGGAGGCCACACTGGCTCCGCCCTGGCACAGCCACCTCCAAGACGCTGAGCCTGAGCCTTTTATCCTCCTGGCTCAGAATCCAGAGGAAATGGAACCAATTGGGCGGGCGCGGTGGCTCACGCCTGTAATCCTAGCACTCTGGGAGGCCGAGGCGGGCGGATTGCTCGAAGTCAGGAGTTCGAAACCAGCCTGAGTAAGAGTGAGACCCCCACCCCCGTCTCTACTATAAATAGAAAGAAATTAATTGGCCAACTAACATATATATATATAAAATTAGCCGGGCATGGTGGCACATGCCTGTAGTCCCAGCTACTCGGGAGGCTGAGGCAGGAGGATTGCTTGAGTCCAGGAGTTTGAGGTTGCTGTGAGCTAGGCTGACGTCATGGCACTCACTCTAGCCTGGGCAACAAAGTGAAATTCTGTCTCAAAAACAAAAAAAAAGAACTAATTGGAGCTGGGTCCAATTGGTTGGAACAAGAGTCCTTGTTCCCCAGCCATCTGCCCCTGGGCGTGGTACATAACCCCTCTGAGCCTCAGTTTCCTCATCTATAAACCTGAGTTAATAACAGCCACTCGTAGGATTGCTAATAATAGGAGCTAACTTTACTGAGTGCTTATGAGGTACCAAAAGCTTTACCGCACTTATCTCATTTAATCCAGGTAAGGCTGTGAAGGAGGTATTATTGTCCTCCGTTTTGCAGTTGAGGAAACCAAAGCCCAGAAACGTCAACTTGCCCGAGGCCACACACAGCCAGCAAGTGGCAGAGCCGGAACCCAGCCCCAGGTCCTTCTGACTGCGGAGCCCTGGTTCTCCACCAGCACGTTAAGTGAGCTAATCTGTGTAAAGTGCCTGCTACAAAGTAGACGCTCAATAAATGCTCCTTCCTCTTCGCCTCAATTTCCCCAGGGCCACTTCTCTGGAGAACAGCTTCCCCTACTGCATCACGCTTCTTTTCCGGGACCCCCTGGGACACATGAAAGCTGTGGGAATGGGAATGAGCTGCCAGTTTATACCAAGGGAAAAAGAAATAATAAGGCTGAGAGAGGTGAGTAATTTGCATAAAATCAAACCTGCCCGCACCCCCAGCCCGGGCAGCATTTATCACCCCTAACAAGCCTCGGGGCTGTGATTAACACCCAGGGCACCTTTCTCATGAGAGTTTCGTTACTCGGCCCCTCTGCGTCCCAGGCAGTTGGCAGAGGGCGTCAGGCAGAGATGAGAACAAAGATTAACGCTGCACAAAAGGGGAATGGTGGGCCCCCACCTCCCCCGGAGCAGGGTCTTACTGCAAATGCTAGAGTTGGTCACTGTGGGCCTGGAAAGGTGCTAGCAGGAAGATTCTACGATCTATGCTTTCTGAACTCAGGTACTGTTTCTGGAGTTTGTGATAAACAATCTGGGACTCCTCTGGATGGATCTAGAAAGAGGGCAATGTTGAAGGTCAAAGTATGAGAAGAAAGGATGGTATCTGAACTTTGTGACTGTTAGATTGGTATGCCTTTTGTGACAGGTAAAGTGTGCATGGCTGGAGAGGGAGAGAGGAAGAGAGAGGGGGGAGAGGGGTAGAGGGAGAGAGGGGGGGAGAGAGAGAGAGAGAGAGAGAGAGATCCATTTGACCTCACCTGGAAATAAAAACAAGAACAGATGACTGCAGGGTAATCTGAATTTAGGGATATATAGGAAATGGAGAAGAGGGAGCTGAGACAGGACAGTTCCCCCATAACAGTCCTCCGTCTTTCCTCCCTTAAAGACCCCTTTTCTGGTGGACATAGAGACCCATCGCTGCACAGCTGACCGAACAGCCTGAGCCTGCCAACATTCCTACTTGATGGGCAGACCCCGGGGTTCCTCTGTGTTTCCCTGCAAGGGTCCCCCAGGGAGAAAAGGAGAAGAGGTGCCTAGGCCCTAGTGCTTCAGAACTGACGGAAGCCCTCAGGTCACGCGGCTTTCAAACATTTATAGAAACTGATCTGTTTTTAAAAACAAAACTATATATGTATGGTAGGCAGAATGATGCCGCCCCCAAGATGTCCACACACGAATCCCTAGAACCAGGGGCTATGTTATGCTACATGACACGGGGGGATTAAGATTGCTAATCATCTGATCTTAAAGAGATTATCCTGGGCTGTGGGGGTGGGCCCAGTGTGGTCACAGGGGTCCTTTAAATGTGGAAGAGGGAGGCAGAAGTGAGAGTCAGAGTGAGAAGGCCAGGACCTGCCATTGCTGGTGGTAAAAGAAGGAAGGGGCGTGAGCCAAGGAATGCGAGCAGCCTCCAAAGCTCTCCAGGCAAAACATCCTCCTCTACAGCCTCCGAAGAGGAACGCAGCCCTGCTCACCCCTGATTTTAACTCGGGTGAGACCTGTTTGGGACTTCTGACCTCCAGAGCCATAAGATGATAAAAGGGCGTTGTTTTAAGCCACTACGTGTGTGGTAATTTGTCACAGCAGCGTCAGGAAATGCAACCCAAGGCAAAAGCCTAGCGGGTAGACCAGAACCCTCTCGGCGGCCTCCTGACCCGCAGTGGCCCAGGAGGGATCACCTCCTGGCTCGGCGGCACTGGGGAACCTAGCTCAAAACTCACCGTCTGAAATGCAACCTGCTTGCTTTCCGGACAGCGACATCGAGGCTCAGAGCAGTGCCTTTGTCCGAGGTTGCACCGAGTCAGCAGTAAACGTGCCCGAGCACCGCGCTAAGGGCTGAGCGGAGGCGCGTGAGCTCCAGCGCAGGAAGATGAGACTGGACTGCTCGAATTCCGGGCCGCCCTCAGCTCCTCACTGGGCCTCTGTTTCCTGCAAACGTGGGCCGCCTGCCCAGGCTGCTCAGGGCTGGGCCCCGGGCGCGGCCTCCTCCGGGCGGACACACAGCTGCACCTGCCTCCCCCGGCCCGTGCAGCATTTATCTCCCCGAACAAGCTGCAGGTGGGCAGGGCAGGGCCTCGGGAAGGGAGAAAGGCGGCGGCGGCGGAGCCCAGCACCTTGCCAGAAATCAGCACCCCAAAAGCGCGTTATCTCCCCTCTGCCAGGCGTTCTGACCTTCCCCGCTCTCCTCGCAGCACACCTGAGCCACCGGCTGGCCCCCGGGGCTGCCAGCTCCCCTGGTGTTGGTCTCCATGGCAACCCACATTTGCTGTTCCGGTTTCTAATGACTTATTGGCATGTGTAGTAATTTGCAGAGCTTGGCAGGCAGAGCTAGGGGAGTGAGGAGGGAAGGGGAGGCAGAGAGGGGTCTTGGCAGTGGTGGGGGGGGAGGGTTTGGAGACAGAGGCACACGGCTCCTGCCCCACCTAGTCCGAGTCCCGGCTGAGTAATAGCCAAAGTAAGGGAGCTGCTTCAGGTGTAAGGGCCTCGCGCTCTGAGGAGCATCGGCTCTCTCCAGGCCCCGAGAGGGAGACAGGTGGACAGACAGATGTGGTGCACAGCTGCTCACCTGCCAGGCAGACGCAGGCAGGCGTAGGGATGCTGAGCCACATTCAGCCGTGGCAGGTCAGACAACTTTTGTCTCCATCACTCTCCTGCCTGCTCCCTGGGCCCTGAGAAGAAGGGGTTCCTCCTGAGCCCAGGAGTTGCTCGGCCTTGCGGGGGGCGCGGATGCGGATGGCCTGTCCAGGGACAGGACCCGTGTGGCTTCTAGGCTTCTCACGAGGCTCAAGAGAATCAAGCAGTGCAGTGCCGAATGAAATGCACATTGCACGGGGAGAGGGACGGGGAGGACCAGCCTAGCAGTCAAAGGGGCAGAGAGGGGCAGGGGCCTGAGTCCTCCCTGCTTGTCTTCAGCAAAGCTTACCCAACCTCCAAACTGCTTCCCCAGGGCGAAGCAGCGGGTGCCTCACACCGTGTTGCTGCAGTCTTCCTGTACACAACCTCCCTGCCTCTGTCTTTGCCTTGGTCGTTCTCGTTGCTGTGCTGATAGTGTGGTTGTGGGGGGCCATCAGTTGCATTGAAAAGAACACCCTCTTTAAAGTTGGATCCATCTGAGTTAGAATCCTGTGCCCGCTGCATACCAGCTCCATGACCTTGAACACGTCCCTTAATCTCTCTTTGAGCCTTAGTTTACTTACCTGTAAAATGGGTTTAACATACCCAACTCATACCTGTAAAATGCTTGGCATCTAGTAGGCACCAGTAAATCTTCAAGGACTTAAAAAAATTATCTTTTACAGCTGAGTGCAGTGGCTCATGCCTGTAATCCTAGCACTCTGGGAGGCTGAGGCTGGGAGGATTGCTTGAGGCCAGGAGTTTGAGATTAGCTTGAGGAAGAGTGAGATCCGTCTCTACAAGAAAAATTAGAAAAATTAGCTGGGCGTGGTGGTGCATGCCTGAAGTCCCAGCTACTTGGGAGGCTGAGGCAGGAGAACCACTTGAGCCCAGGAGGTTTGAGGTTGCTGTGAGCTATGATGATGCCACAGCACTCTAGCCCAGGCCACCGAGCGACACTCTTTGTCTCAAAAAAAACACAAAACTTTTAATTATCTACCCAAATAAACAAGAGTAATGTAATTGATAAATTAAAGAATTCTAGTGGACTTGGTAGGTTTTCTTTTTTAATTATTTGAGAATCATCTTCATTTATTCAGTAAGCGTTCATTGAGCATCTACTGTGTGCAAGGTGTGGGGTCTTTCCCGGTGTTTCATGAAATTAGGTTGTCTGTAACGTTCTCTAAACTTACAGCATCTGACAGCAGGAGGCAGAGGCCCCCAGGAGAGCTAGGAGCAGAGAGAGGGTGGCCCTAGCCCAACCACGTAAGTGGGTCTTAGGTGGATGTCTGAGAAGTGGCTGGCCCCAAGAGAAAGAGCTGCATTGTGCGGCTGTGTCTGGGAGGAGTGCAGCAAGCTACTACGCTGCGTGACTCGCCAGAAATGGTGAGTCTGTTCTCAGAGCTGGACGAAGTGGACGAAGGAGCCAGTGGGTGGTTGCTCCTCCACTTCCATAGCTGCTGCTGAGGCTCGAGGGGGCCACCAGGGGCCACCCCACTGCCAGCTGGAAGAGGAGCAAGGCGCACCTGTTCTCACCTGGGCATCTGAGCAGATCACAGCTACCTCAGCTCATCCTGGGGGGTGGGGTGGGGGTGGGGCAGGGAGGAGAGTCGGGGTGGGGGCTTCCCTCTCTGCCAGCAGATGGACTTCTGCTGGCAGCAGGAGTCTGTCTGCTCCTCTGTCGGCCGCCCCGCAGCCTCCTCCAAGACGGCGCGTGCCAGGATGGTACAGGGCGAACGTCGGCGATGGCTGCTGGGCCCCGGAGAGTGTCCGGCCGGTTGCTTTCCTCCCTTGCGCATTCACACCATAGCACATGGACACGATGGTGATGACTCGGGGACTCTGGCCGGCCAAGGCCTTAGAGGTCACCAGTAACCCATCCATGGCTCCCTGACCTCAGCTGGGAAGCTCTGCCTTAGCCAGTTCCTCCACCCTGTTTTTGGCGATGAGAAAGTTAAGCTCCAGGGAGGCGAAAGGGCTTGCCCGAGATCACACGGTGTGTTTGTGCCGTTGGGACTAGATAGAGAGATCCTCACTTCTGGCCTCGTGCTGATCCGTTACCTCTTCTCAGAAGGACTCTCTCCACTGTCTTTCCTGGGCTTTCCCCCTGGAGCGCCTACTTCCGGTGCGAAGGAATGTAATTCTTCTAATTCTCTGATTCTCCGAACCTTGTAAAATCGGGCTGCATCCCCCTGCCCTGCCTTACCATTGCCAGCCGTCCTCTTCGTTCTGGGCAGCCTGTGGCATCTGCCCATAGACATCCTCCCATTCCGAGTCTGCCCGTCATCCTGGGTGAGATCGGTGACTGCACGGACAACTCGTCCCACCCCCAGCCCCACCAGCCCCTGCCCTGGCCCCCCTTCCTCAGCCATTCACCCCCAAGGTCACACTCTGGATCTTACCATCACCTGGAAATCACCTAGTAGAGCACCCTGCTTGCTGGTCACCAGTCCCTGGCCTCCCAGCTTGCTGGTTTAAGAACCTCTGCACCACCATGCTTTAACTTTACGGGGCTGTTTGGTCCACTGGCACCTCCACTCTCTTGCCACCAGTCACCCTCCTCTGCCTTCCCTTCTCTCAGTCCAGATTCCCTGGCCCATCATTTTAAGAGTCCCCTTGCCAATGTCTTGAACTCTCTTGACCCTCTGTCTTTTTATTGTCCCAGTTTGGCAAAGTCCCATGTGGGGATTAATTGCTCTATCTATCTACTTCTTTCCAACCTACATTCAGGAAGCTGAACCTGCTGTGGAAAAACACACAAAACGAAGCAGATTGGTGCTTGTACACGCTCACCGTCACCAACCCAACTCGCTCTTCCCCGAAGCGTCTAGTGTTCCTACCATATTCCTCTGGTCCTGTCTCTCCTGACTCTCCACAATGACTATTTCACACCTTCCTCCCCAAACCTCCGCCTCCGCCCTCACGCTCAGCCGAGGACCTCGCCTCCCACTTCGAGGAGAAATACAAGCCATCGGGCGGAAGTCCCCAGCCTGTCCCCACCAGACCCGCGAGCTCCCTGCCTCTGCACAGCCCGCTCCTCCTCCCCTCTGGCTTCAGCAGAGGCTGCCGGGCTGCCATTGCAGCACCTGTGTTCCAGGTCCTACCCCCAGCCTTCCCGGGAGCACCCTTCCCACCGTGCTCTGGCGTCTCCCGTCTTCAACTAGCAAAGCAAGAACAACCAAAACCTCCCTCGAGCCCAGCCCCGCTTGCGGCCGCCGCCCCGTCTCCTCTCCTCACAAGCCCAGTGTCCTGAAAGACTTGGCCACATCAGCTCTCTCCGTCTCTGCACCGCCCACTCCTTCCTCAGCCCCTCTCCCGCCTGGCGTCCTCCCCGTCCCTCTCCTAAAACAGCTCTCCAGATCCCCAGAGCCGGGGAACGTTTTCTAGTTCTAGAAGCATTTTCCATTCCTTTTTCACACTTTCGTTTCCTTGGCTTCTCCAACCTCGCATTCCTGGCTTCTCTGATCACTCCTCAGTCTTCTTTGCTGACTCATCCCCCTTCCCTTCCCCCCTCATCCCCCTTCCCTTCCCGATCTTTACGTGTTGGCGTTTAAAGATCTGCTGCCTGAGTGCTCTGTCCCTAAGCCGTCTCAGCCAC
Source organism: Mirza zaza (assembly GCA_008750895.1). Classification (NCBI taxonomy): domain Eukaryota; kingdom Metazoa; phylum Chordata; class Mammalia; order Primates; family Cheirogaleidae; genus Mirza; species Mirza zaza. The sequence continues at coordinate 53,996 of VSMD01071066.1, forward strand.
ACGCGCGGCTTCCGCTGCCGGCCACGGCAGCTGACACCCAGATCTCCTGGCTGCTGCTTTCCTGCTGAGCTCACATCGTTCTACTCACCTACCTCGTTGACTAAGTCGGGTGTCGCAAGAAAGCCCAGGCGTGGCATGTCTGAAGCCAGAGTCGTGATTCTCCTCCCGGATCCCCGCCACCTCCCCACCCTCGGCCCCACCTGCCTCTGGGGCAGCTCGTTTGTGAATGGTACCACCTCAAACCAGTCCCGCCCGCCGTACATAACTGGGCGTCATTGTCGTCTCTCCCCTCCTCCCCTCTACCCCCTTGCACCCAGCCCGCCACCAGGCCTTGTCTAACCCCGAAACAGCACCTAGGTCCCTCCACCCCACTCCCCCCATCTCACCCCTCTCCCAGCCCACGAATCGCCGTCTCATTGATCTGGCTGCGTCCGCTCCTGCACCTGTCGGGTCTCTGAATTGCTGCTAGCATGGCCTTGTAAGGACACAAGTCTGACCTAGTCACATTCTCCCTAGTCTGAAAACTCTTCAGTGATCCCCGCGCTCCTTGCTATGCCTGGCGGGGCAGCCCCTGCAGCCCCTGACCCCCTCCTGCCCCTGCAGCACCCACCCCTCCTCGTGCTCTGCACTCTGCACCTCGGCTTCTCTCGGTTCCTTGACTGCTGGGCTCCTTTTAGCCTCGTGGCCCTCGCAGATGCTGTTCCCTGGCCCTTCGTCACTCTTCCCTTCCCATACCTCCCCTGCCGAGATGCTAGTTCCCTTCACCTCTCAGCTCCAGCAGCCTTTCCTTAGGAAAGCTTCCCTGAACCTCCAGAATTTGATCAGGCGCCGTTAGCCACTCTCACAGTGTCCCGCACTCTTCCTTCACGACACATCGTGATATCCAGTCACATAATGGGGTGCTTATTGGATAAATGTCTGCCTCTGCCACTAGGCGGGGACCCCCACAGGGAGGGTGGAGACCCTGTCTGTTTGGTTCGCCATTCCATCACGGGTGCCTGCCACATAGGCAGCGCTCAGAAAGTCTCGGGAGAGCGGATTCGTCATCTGTGAGAGGGCTTTGCACACAAAAAGGATCTCGGAGAAATCTGCAGGGAAAGCCTCTCCCCGAGTGTGGCATTGGGGACCGGATGACCGTGCCCTGCCGGGTCTGCGGTAGGAGGAAGCGGGAGACTCGCTCCCAGTTTGCAGTGTAGGCTTCTCCTCCCTAGTAGTTCTTTCTGGAACAATAGCAATAATCTTTCACACTGGAACAGCTCTGCACTACCTACAAAACTCTTTCACGTACACTATATGGTGTCTGATTTTTTTTTTTTTTTTTTGTCCCTTGAGCCACCCCTACGAGGAAGCTGGGGGTGTGTTATGGTCACCTGGTTCACAGCAGGGGAAGCGGCAGCTCGGAGAGGTTTGGTGGCTTGCCCGCGGTCACGGGGCTGACCGACAGAGCCTGGTGCTCAGGCCTGCTTCCTGCTGCTGTGCGTCCGCGCTTGTAGAGAAGAGGCTGCTGCGAGTTCAGGGTTACGTGCAGCAGTGGAAGGAGCAGTGGCGCCCGGAGCAAAGCGGCCCACGCGGGGCGTGAAGCAGAAGGCGGGTCTGGAACGAGATGTGCGGTTCGGTTTGGAGCAGACTTGCCTCCTGTGCCGTTAAGGCCAGACCAAGTCCGCGTTGCGGGGCCAGCGCCGGGCCTCTCGCTTTCCTCGTGTCCTCGCAGGACGATGAGGATCATTCCGTGCCAGGGACGTAGGGCTCTGGGATCCCAGGGGCAGGAGCGCCTGCGGAACGCACACAGCAGGGAGCAAGCGTGGCCGATGCCGCTGGAAGACGGTGTTGCCTCATGCTGGCCTCTTAGAGGATGGCGTCCGAGCTCTTGAGACAGATACGCCTCCCCGGCTCGGCGTCTACCTGCTTGGCCAGCCCCTTCCCCTACCCCTCACTGCCTCCCAGGTGCCCAAGTGAAGCCAGCTGCCCCCGGCTCCTCCTCCGCTATCTCATGCTGCTCCTGAGCTTTGTGCCCCCCGTTCCCTGTACCAGGCGCCCGGCATCCTCCTCCCCCTGCTGGCTTCCCCATGCTCCGGCACGCAGCTCCAAGGCGTCTTTTCCAGGAAACCGTCCCCAAAGCCCAGAGAACTCCTCTGTGTGTGAGCACACTCAGCACGTTCTATTATCAGTCTCTCCGGGCTGGGTCTTCCTGTGCGCTGGGTTGGAAGCTCCTCAAAAGCAGAGACTGCGAGTTACTCCTGTTTGGTCCTCCCAGTGCCTGGCAAGTAGTAGTGTAGCAATAAAATAATAACAGCGCGCGCTTGCTACGTCCTAGATGCTATTTAAGTGCTTTATATGAACTCTGAATCCTCAAAATAACTGTATGATGTAGGTACTATACCTTATTTTCGTTACTGTTGTTTTTAATTTTTTTTTTTTTTTTTGAGTCAGAGTCTCACTCTGTTGCCCAGGCTAGAGTGAGTGCCGTGGCGTCAGCCTAGCTCACAGCGACCTCAAACTCCTGGGCTCGAGCGATCCTCCTGCCTCAGCCTCCCGAGTAGCTGAGACTACAGGCATGCGCCACCATGCCCGGCTAATTTTTTCTATATACTCTTTTAGTTGGCCAATTCATTTCTTTCTGTTTTTAGTAGAGACGGGTCTCACTCTTGCTCAGGCTGGTTTCAAACTCCTGACCTTGAGCAATCCTCCCGCCTCGGCCTCCCAGAGTGCTAGGATTACAGGCATGAGCCACCGCGCCCGGCCTTAATTTTTTTTTTTTTTCTTTTTTTAGGTATAGATTCACTGGAGATGCAAAACAATATACAGGGAAGTCTAGAGTACCTGTCACCCAGTTTCCCCCGTGTTAACATCCTGCGTGACTATAGTGCAATGGCAAAACTAGGAAGCTGACGTTGGTATGAGCCTTAGAGTTATCCAGATCTCACCGGTCACACATGCGCTCATCTGTATGCGTGTGTGTAGTTTCCTGTGACTCCCACCACATCGGGGGACTTACCTGTACCATCACAGCACTCCCTCGTGCAGCCACACGCCCCCATCCCTAACCCCTGGCAACCACTCATCCGTTCCTCATCTCTGTAATTATGTCATTTCACAAATGTTATATAAATGGGATCATAGAGTTTGTAATCTTCTGCAGTTGGTTTTTTTCCATTCAGCATAATTTCCTCCAGGTTCATGCAAGTTGATGCCTGGAGCAACAGTTTGTTCCTGTAGTCCCTGTGCAGTGGTCCACGATGGGCACGGGCCACGGCTTGTGTCACCACTCAGCTCCTGAAGGACTTCTGCTTTACCTCGTTGTACAAGCGTGAAACTACCTCGCCCAGGGTCACCCGGTGCTGCGTAGTAAGCACCTCGCGGGTGTTCATCGTGCCGCACTCAGCTGCACGAGGGCATCTGATGCTCTTTTCTTAGCACCCCGCATGGTGTTTTGCGCACAGTAGGTACACAGTGCATGATTGCCACTGAGGACGTGGCATTTATATTTACACAGCCAGCAGTCACGACCAACTTATTCCCATGCCTAGACGTTCACGGGAGAGGAATATGTCCCTCTCAATAGCTTACACTTTCTGTTTTACTTAGAATATCAGGAAAAGAAAATTGGGGCAGTAAATATGATCACATACGGGGCTGGCATTTTATTGCTTAAAATGCCCAGAGCTTTTGGTTCTAAATTAATATATGCCATCTTTTCATGGTGTTTTGCATCTAATTTGCAGGTTGCTCATTTCATCAAAAGGCAAAGCAACCCTTCCAACCCCTGCTCCTCCCGGCACCTCCGCCCTCCTAGCTGTTGCCGGGTTGACCGGCTGCGCCGGCGCAGGCTGCAGAAACCATGGGTTTGGTCCTGACGGCCCCTACCCTAAGCTGCAAAGTCTGCGGAGGTGCTTCTACTCCGGGAAGAGGCGGGATCTTCCCTTCTACTCGGCAGGGGGCCTCGGGTTTAATTAAGGAGGATTTGTGGAGCTGTTGGAAGTCCTCAACCTCAGGTGTGAGGAGCCAGCTGCGATTAAGTGATTGGAAACGAACCGCAGGCACGGCGCCCGGGAGATGGGCCACTCGCCCGCCTCACTGTGTCCCTCTCTGGAGAGGTGAGGTGTCGAGAGAGCCAGCCCCAGCTCCAGGGACACACTGGAGACAAGTGGGGTCTCCAGGGTGGAACGTTCACAGGGCGTGTTTGGAAACGTGTCTAGCTGCCTCTAAGGGAACCCATGGCTTTGGCCAGTCAAGGCCTCACCAAGGGCCACAGGTAGGAGGGACAGATAAAAGGGTAAGACTGCGGGCCCTGCCCTCAAGGAACTGCTAATGGCGTCAGAGCAATTAAGAATAATTAAATGCCAAACTAAATTGCACAGGCCCCAAAGCCAGCAGTAGTTCCAGGAAGAGCGAGAGCACATCGACTGCAGTAACCGGAGGGGGTAACTGCTGCCGGGTGTTGAAGACCAGGCCTAGCACGCGCTTCTCCGTGGCACCACGTGGACTCAGGGAGGACACGCAGTGGGAAAGCAGATGTGGACCCAGTGTGACGTTCTCAAATGCATTGGAAAGAGACTGGCCGGGCGCAGTGGCTCACGCCTGTAATCCCAGCACTCTGGGAAGCTGAGGTGGGAGGATCGAGGGAGCCCAGGAGTTTGGGGCCAGCCTGGGCAACATAGCAAGACCCCCGAGATTGGACAATGGGGCAGAGCGACCCTGTGAGGAAGTGGGGCCGCTGTCGGGGCAGACAGCCTGGCGTGTCTGATTGGGGACGCGTGACGATCTTGCTGAGAGCTAGAGACGGTCACCGGGCTGGTGCTAAGAGTGCAAGAAGAGAGAAGATGAGGTGGTAAAGAGAGATGGTGAAGGGCAGCGGAGGGTGAGCCAGCCGGAGGGCGGAGGGCTGACCCAGGGGCAGGGCGGGCACAAGGCAGGCATGGAAGGAAGATGCGAGAGAGTTCCATGGTGGGGTGATCCCATCAAGAGCTCCCGGAGGCTGAGAGCTGAGAACGTGCTGTTGGATTGGGAAGAGTCTTGAGATTGAAAATCAACTCGCAGGGGCTCAAGCAAGAAGCGTCTTGTGCCTGGAAGGAGTAACAGACCCAAGGGGCATTTTTATTGTTTTCAGAGGTGGTGAGAGGTCAGTCCAGGACTGTGCTTCCTGAGGAGGTAGGAAGGGAGGAGGTTACCTTTTAAAAGGAAGAGACCTCTTCCCTTAAGTCGGAGGGAAGGGGCAGACTGGGCCAGGCGTGGGGATGCCGGGCTGGGCAGCGGGGTCGCGCCGCCCATGTCCACCGGCCGCAGGAGGTCCGGCGAGGTGACCGCGCAGAGGGAGCACGGTGAGGAGCAGATCCAGAAAAGGGCTGTGCCGGGGCCGCGGCGGCCAGAGGACTGAAAGGATTGCAGCAGAGAGAATCGGATGGAGCCGGAATCATGAATATATAGTGGGCCAGGCTGTCAGCGTTCACATTTTCTTCTGCAGGGCTTTGGGAGGAGAGCAACGGGCTGGGCAGAGAGGATTTCTAACTTTTTAATTGAGACAGGCAGCAGTGACCTCAGTAACCTTTGCCTCATTTCCTGGGTCCTGGGCTGCCCAGCCTTTTGCAGAGACCACTGCCCCCGTCCCCCAAGCCTGGCCTTTCCTGTGGACAGCCTCGAGTGGCAGCCTGTCCCCAGGCCTTGCTGTCTGGGGGGGAGCTCTCCACTCTCCCAAGCTCGAGGCCGTCTCTCCCTGGCCTGCCTTACCAATGGATCCGGTTCCAAAAGAGTCCGCTCTGCCCTGCATTGCTCCCTGTGTGCTCTTTTCATTGCTCTCCCCTCCTCAATCTTGCAACAGCAGCTTAATAGCCTCCGGGAGGGTCAGGCGGCGAAGATGAATGCCGGCCTGTGGGGACTGTGTCCCGCCTCTCCATTAGAGAGGTGATGGAAGGCAGGAGCGGAGAACGGGTAAGCCCAGGAAACGCAGGCAGACGCAGCAAGCGGCTCCCAGGGTAATCCACACGGCATCCCCCCTCACGCTTGCGGTGAGCCACGATGGCTCGAGTGCCACCGATTTGCCGGTCTAGTTAGGTCTGACTAGGAGAGCGCAGGTTACAGTCCCCAGAAGAGAGTGGGCGTCGAGGAAAAACCAGGATGGGCTCAAAATGTCAAAGCCACCAAGCGAACAGTCTCCATGTGTACGCACACGCAGACGGGAGGGCCCAGCTGGCTGCCATGGTTTGAAGACTCGGCACATTAAGCGGGCCCCGATGCCAGCAGGTCACCCCAGAGCACAGCTTCCTGTTCAGTGTGTTCCTCACATGTTGTGAGTTGACTCCCTGCTGGCAGGTGAACCAGGCAGAACTCCTGGGAAAGTTCCTTATGGGTAGCGTCAGGGCCGTGATCCACTCCGACACGGCCCCGTCCCTCCCTGTGCCCTTGCTGACACTCTGGCGCTCTTTGCCAGAGGAGCCACCAAGGCTCCCAGGCCCACCGCTGCCCTCCCAGCATCAGTGGATGCTTCCTTCGTGCTTTGGCGAGAAGAGCAAGTTTCCACCTGCAGGATTTCTACCTGCTCGCACGGCAGGTTTGTGAAAACCAAGTGTGATAATGTGAGAAAGCATTGAGCAGATTCCTAAATGCCCTCGCTCTGTTGGAGGCTGAGAAGGAGAGGCAGCAGGGAGCACGGAGAGAGCTCGGGGCTGAGTCACAGGGACCTGAGTTCAGACTCAAGTTGTGCGTGAGCCTGTGGCCTTGGGCAAGCTGGTGAGCTGCTCTTAGTCTTGGTTTCGTCATCTGCAAAGTGGACATAAGTAAACCATGCCAGGGAATTGTCAGCAGATTAGAGGGATGGTGTTTGTGAAGGGTCTGGCACACGGTAGAAGCCCCCACACGTGGCTCCCTCCCCGTCCCTATATCTTAGTCCTCCCAGGCCTTCAAGTCAAGGTTGGCTCCTGACATCATTTGCCCACATTTTAGATGCTCAACCTGTCCTGGCATTTATCCATGGAAATGCCACCTTGTCTGTATCTTCCCTGAGGTCCTGTCTTTAGCTTCGTACCTTCAGTCTTGGGTTCCTTCTTCCCAGAAGAGAAGGTGCTTGCTGAGGAATGCATGACTGCTCAATCTAGCGTCCAGACCCTGCAGCAGCGCCACTAGGCCATTCTGGGAAACTCCGCCTCTGCTGGGGACCAGCTTTCCCCAGCTGCTGTACCTCTGGAGCATCAGGCCACCCGGTGATGTCTGCCCAGCCATCCTGAGGCAGGCTGCCCAGGGGACAAATTCTCATCATCCCTGATGAAAGGACCTCCTCCCTGTCCTGATCCTGCTTAGCCCAGGGAGAGGCCCCCACTGCCCGCCCCACGCTCCGTGCCTGCAAGCCAGCATGTTCTCCACGCTGCAGCACGCCCGACCTCCGACCCTCCCTGCCAAGGGCACCTGGGACCCTTCCCCACCAGCTGCCCCTCACGGTTCTCGGCAGGATGGCCCTTAGGCCAGTCAGCGGGGCGGATATCCAAGCCCTGCGTGGGCTTGTCTGGTCTTCGGACCACCCGTCTCAAAGTCACCCTTGGGGGCGTGGGGCATGAAGATGTAGATTCCCAGACCCCACTCCAGACCGACTGCATAGATTCTGGGGTGTCTAGAAATCTGCATTTTAGATACATGTCCACAAGATTTCCACGCACAGTGAAATTTGAAAAGCATTGGTGTGACACCCCCACCACTACCATTTTCACTGAGGCAGAACTCATACAGCGAGGCAAACAAGTCATTCGTGCAACCTGGGGACGTACAACACCCACCCATATTACCACCCCCAAGTCCAGATACAGGACGTCTAGAACTTTCCAGCCCCCGAGAAGGCTCCCTCACACTCGGACTTCTAGCAACATAGACTGGTTGGCCTGGTTTTGCATCTCACGTGGAAGGATCGTTTGACTTCCACTCAGCATCGTGTCTGTGCTGCCCACTCTGAAAAGTGCAAACAACGCCTCTTGCGTTCCATGCACTTTACCCTCTCCTGACGGAGGGACAGAGAGCGAGAGAGAAAGAAATCAGATTTTTCCGGGGCCTCCCCTAACTCCTCCTCACTGCCCGTTGCTCCGTCCAGGCCCACGGGGACCGAGCGTTGGCGCCCCCAGGGGCTCGAGAGCCATCGCATACGCAGCCTCGGGGGACCTGGGCCGGCTGCCTGCCAGTCCCGCCACAGACGGCTTCTGGGGACACTCATTTGCTGTGTATGGATTGCCAGAGAGCCCAGGCACATTCCAGATGAAATTGGCCAATTTAAGCTACAAATGAAAAGACAAATGAGATGGAAATGGCGCAGAACAAGCCTGCTCCTCGTCAGTAGGTATCGGTCCTGACACGCTGAGCCGCGCAGCTTATTGAGGCCTCTCCCTGCAGCTGAGGTCAAGGAGGGCTTTCCCGGTGACGGGAAACACCGTCTCCTTCCGACGCAGCCAGGCAGCGCGGCCCGGGAGGCTTTGAGAGGAGGAGAGAGAAGAGCAGGGAAGAAAGGGGGAGCAGAGGACACAGGCAGGTACCGGGAAGCAAGGCAACATAGACAGAGGACTCTGCCATTCCAAAGAGGAAATATATATATAGTTTTTGAACACCTGCTGTGTGCCAGGCCCCATGCTAGGTGTTCAGCCTAGTAGACCTGTCCTTCAGGAACTCCCAGCCAGGGGAGGAAAAGAGAGAAGGCGAGATGATGGTGACGCCCACCAGAGAGGGCAGGGAGAGAGGGAGGTGCACCCGTGGAAGGGAGGCGGGTGCTCAGCGTACTCACCTGGGGAGGAGAAACAGGAGCCCTGCAGGTAAGCCCAGGGCACTGGAGCAGTAGGGACAGAGCAGGGAGGGAAGAGCCATCACTCCCTGGGCCAGGGAGGGGCGGCCTTGAGGAGTCCCTGGGAAGGGAGCTCGCAAATGCCTTTACAGGCATCAACTCATTGGTTCTTGGTCAGGCGTCAGGGAGTGGGGCTGGCAGGGAGCGGGTTCACCCATCCAGTGCCTGCGGCGGAACAAGATAGGAGTGGGTGGTGGCTTGCTGCCTGCAAAGAGGGGCCGGAGACCCCAGAGTTCTCAGTCCCTGGCCTCTATCGCATCCCTTTTCTTTGTTAAGTGAGTTGCAGAGAGGCTGGGAATGCAAATTTGTTTTCATAGGGACCTAAGCTAAAGTAATAATAATAATAGCAAACACTTATAAGGCACTTACCACAAGCCAGGCTGTTCTAGGCACTTGACACATATTAAATCATTTGCATACCGAAGATGCAAGGGGGCGGGGAATCCTACCGTGTGCATTTGAAAGCCAAACGCAATTGACTTTTGAACCACCCATCACACTCAAACCTACCCCGAAAGTCGATTGTGAACTGTTGACCGCCTGGAGAGCTCTGACCATGAGGCAGACTCCCTGGGAGGCTGGGTCTGGAAGCGGTTCCAGGAGCACCTGCATGATTCCAGATCTTACTGGGCCGACAGGTGCCCCCTTTCCTCCTCCTCTGAGCTGAAGCACTCCAGGCCAGGCTCCTGCAGGGTGCCCGGGCTGGGAGGAGACCCTGGAGACATCCTGAAGGATATGGCTGGTCCCTGGGGTGGGTGTGGCCCTGTCTCCAGGGCCTGCTCCCTGCCCATTCCCAGAGCGAGAATCCACGGGCACTGCACCATCGTGGGGACTGCTAAGCCCGGTTGCCACCCGAGAACTAGTTTCCATAGTGACAGAGGTACAGTAGGCCCTCGACATTCTCCAGGGATACATCACAGTCTTCTTGAATCCGCGGATTAGAGACTACCACGTAATTTCCCCCATAAAGCGCAGGAGAGTGTGACTGAGGAATGTAGCGAGGATGGCCAGCGAGGCACAGTCATCCCGCACCCAGCTCGCCGGGAGCGCTCCCTGCTCCGCCCCGGCACCTGCAGGTTGTCCTTATATGCACGAGTTCGCGTCACATCGGGGTCGGCCATGATGGCAGAACCCACCTCATGGTAAATCTGAGGACTCCGTGTCTGCCACTGTCCAATGACAACAGTGAGGGGGGAACTTCCGGTTAAAACGGCGGGCCAAGCACATTGTGTTGCTCTGGGCCACCTCCCCCAGCCACACTGGGACAGAGTGAAGGAGCGAAAAGGGCAGCAAGCCCAGAGGGCGAAGGAGAGGGCGAAGGAGAGTACGCCAAGTGAATGCGTGATGTCAGTGCGATTTGGGAAGCTGGGATGCTCACTGACTTGGCTCGATAAGGAAAGAAAAACCTAGAGACCCTCCCCCCACGGAGTGGGGAGCCAGTGAAGAATGGGCAGATTCCTGCCGGGGAACCGCAGAAAGGCCCGGAAGTTGGTGGCATCTGAAGATAGGGTGTGGGGTAGGGCCCCGCACAGCAGGGTGATACCCCAGATCACCCCTCACCCCATTGCACCCCACACCTGTCCCTGCTTTTACCCCAGCAGCATCCCGGAGAGAACTTTACTTTCCAGAGAGACTGAACCCAAAAAGTGCTGACTTGGGCCATGCATGGGTGTAAGCGTGGGTGGAGATGAGGCAGTCTGTGTTGAAATACGGGCATTTGCTCAAAGTTTCCAAGCCAAATGGGGAAGCCCTTTGCCCATTTCCTCCACTTGGCTCTGACTTGGTAGCTAGAGAAATGGTGGCGTTTGGGAGACACCCCCACCCCCGCCCCCGCCCCGTACCCCTGCTAGTTAGCAAGCTCTGTCCATGCACACGACTTCCAATCAGCCTTTAAATGCCTCACTCATAAATGGGAGCCCTTGGCTGAGGATTACTCAATTTTTAAGGAAAATGCCTAATATAAAAAAGCCAAAGTAAACAAAAACCTGAAGAAAGCAAATACTATGCAGGGAGCAAAAGAAAACATAAAAGCCACCGCTGCCACATCAGTATGTCCTCAGAGAGGTGAGAGAGGATATTATACCCACAACACAAGAACATGGTGCCTTTTTAAAAAAATCGAGATATAATTCACATATCATAAAATTCACCCTTTTAAAGTGTACAGTTTGGTGGTTTTTAGTATATTCACAAGGTTGTGCAACCATCACCACTGTCTAATTCAAGAACTTTCACATTATCCCCAAAAGAAACCTCATACCCATAAATAGTCATTCTTCCCTCCCTGCCAGCCCCTGGCAACCACTAATCTACTTTTGTCTCTATGGATTTGCTTATTCTGGATATTTCACAGAAATGGAATCCTACAATATGTGGCCTTTGTGTCTGGCTTCTTTTGCTTAGCATGATTTCAGGGTTCGTCCATGTGGTAACATGTGTCACTACCTCGTTCCCTTTTGTGGCTGGAATTTATTGCATTGCATGGATATACTATATTCTTAAAATCCATTTATCAGTTGATGGTCATGATGATTTTTGTTTTTAAAGGAAGATGCAGAGAACAAGAATGAGCCCTTAGCGATTTGAAATATGTTCTGCTCCCTTAAATGAAGAGGATTACTTTCCAGATTATAAGGGTCCACTAGGTGCCCAGCACAATGAATGAAAAAAAAACACTCACAAAGACATGACATTTTGAAATTTCAGAATGTCAGGGACAAAGTGAAGATTCTACAGGTGTCCAGAAAGAACATCCTAAGGACAGGCTTTCGGATACCAGTAGACTTCTCCAGGTTCCAGGTAGCGGCAACCTAGAAGCAAGTCTCTCTCAGAACAGTGCCTTCACACATAGGAGCGGAAGTTATTTTCAATCTGATATTATATTTCCAAGCCAAACTATCAATTAAATATGGAGGCCAAATAAAGATTTTCAAGCATGCGAATTTTCAAGAAATTTACCCTTTTTTCCAAAACAACTCAAAGGAGATATACTTTACCTAAACAAGGCAGAAAATTAAGAATTTTTAAAGCCCAGGGAGAGACACGCATGGTAAGACTATTTACTGCCAAAGGAAAAAGCCTGAAAAGATACGCACCAAAATGTTAGCCATAGTTAACACATAGTTAGGTGGAAAGGGGACTGTTTAGATTTTCTCCACATTTTTCAATGATAACGTCATGCCGTCCCTACCAGTTAAGATATATTTGTCGCGTGTGGACACAGAGAGCCAGAGGCAGGAGGGAGCTGCAGAGCAAACAGGAAGGGTGGAGGCTAAAGGAGCCTCGAGTTGCGAGGGCCACTGTGCTGCCCTGAGTGCCATCACCCCACCCTGTGATGCCTCTTTCTCATCAGCAGCCCCTGGGGCTACAGTCCCGTCAGTGAGTGTCCCTCTGTCCCGCCAGGTGGAGGGCTGGGTCTTGTTTGTCTTGTATCCATGCCCGTGCCTGGCGGAGAGCAGGCCTGGGGCCAAGGCTTGAGTGAACGTATGGAGAGAAAGGGAGCGGCCGGGCGCGGTGGGGCTCACGCCTGTAATCCTGGCACTCTGGGAGGCCGAGGCGCACGGATTGCTCGAGGTCAGGAGTTCGAGACCAGCCTGAGCAAGAGCTGAGACCCCGTCTCTACTATAAATAGAAAGAAAGAAATTGGCCAACTAATATACATAGAAAAAATTAGCCGGGCATGGTGGCGCATGCCTGTAGTCCCAGCTACTCGGGAGGCTGAGGCAGCAGGATTGCTTGAGCCCAGGAGTTTGAGGTTGCTGTGAGCTAGGCTGATGCCACGGCACTCACTCTAGTCTGGGCAACAAAGCGAGACTCTGTCTCAAAAAAAAGAAAGAAAGGGAGCAAGAAAAAAGAGGAAAGAGGGAACCTCCCACCACCCCAACCACCACATGCAGACCGCAAACTGAAGGAGTAGGGAAGCAACAAAGGTTTTACGGCCTCTTGCTGGGGCTGGTCGCTCTACCATCAGAGAGCTTGCTGGGCCCGGCCACAAAACCCCGCGTCACACTCCCACCTGGCGGCACCTGCGGCCAAGGGCTCGGGCAGCTGGGGATGTCCACAGGGGCTCGAGGTGCAGAATATGTTTTATAGACATTAAGGTTTCAGAATCACGGTGCCCAGACCTCAGCTCCACGGCTGCCGGTAGCCCTGCAGCTCCCAAAAATCTCCGGGGGCCCCCTGGAGAGGAGCGCTTTGGGGTAACGGCTGTGATGGGCCGTGGAGTGAGGCCGGGGAAGCCCTGATACGCGGTGTGTGCCAGTTTTCACAGTGTGACTGTTTCCACCAAAAAATTCTCATTTGTTTCTCATTCAGATTTAACTTATCTACGGTAAAGTGTATACATCTTAAGTGAACAGCTTGATGAATTTTACATGTGCACACGCCCATGTCACCACCATGCGGATGCAGAGATAGAACATTCCAGCACCCAGAAGGCTCCTTGTGCCCCTTCCCAGGCAATTAGGACTTCTGATCCTTAATCTAGTCCTCTTTCTACTGTCCCCACTGACTTTGGTTTGGCAGTGTGTCACGAGCTTATGAGTACGGCTTGAGGGATCGTGTTGTTCAGTGGTTACGCGCGCAGGTTTTGGCGCCAGACTGCCGAGGTTCAAATTCCAGCTCTGGCTGTGTGGTCCTGAGCGGATTATTAACGTCTGTATCTTATATTCCCATTGATAAATGAGGATAAAAGCATCACAGGTTGTCCCTTTTTTTTTTTTAGGACAGAGTCTCACTGTGTTGCCCGGGCTAGAGTGCCGTGGCATCAGCCTAGCTCACAGCAACCTCAAACTCCTGGGCTCAAGCAATCCTGCTGCCTCAGCCTCCCAAGTAGCTGGGACTACAGGCGTGCACCACCATGCCCGGCTAATTTTTTCTATATATTTTTAGTTGGCCAATTAATTTCTTTCTATTTATAGTAGAGATGGGGTCTCGATTTTGCTCAGGTTGGTTTTGAACTCCTGACCTTGAGCCATCCACCTGCCTCGACCTCCCAGAGTGCTAGGATTACAGGCTACAGGTTGTTCCTTGCTCAGAAGGAAGCTGCCTAAGGGACAGACACCACCTCCCAGCCAACTCTGTCTGGGGAGGTGGTGGCTTCTGAAATGGACACAGGTGCAGGACTGGCCTGGGCCAGCTCTATTGTTCCTGCCGGAGGCAGACACCGGCCAGGGACAGCAAGAGCAGCTCCAGCTGCCTAATTAGAATCACCTGCTTGGGAGCTGGCTCCATCTGCAGGTTTCCGGGCCCCACCCCTAGACCTGCAGCGGCAGGGCTGAGGGGAGGGCCGTGGTGATTCTTGGGCATGCTCGGAGTTTGAGAAATGCTGCATCGGGGGGCTGGGGTCCAGGAGGGAGGTGCGGCGCTCAGAGTAGAAATAGCTGCCATCTCTCCGGTACCCACTCCATGTGGGGCACTTTTGACATCCCTCGTCTTTGCAGCCACCGCCCTGCAAAGGAGCTATCACTACTATAATTGTACGGAAGGCTGAGACCTGGAGCAATTAACTTGCCAGACGTCACACGGGTAATGAGACAAGGAGCCAAAATTTCAACTGAGGTCCCTCTCTGCTCTTCCCGCTGCCTCTGCGCTTGTGTGCTCCACGCCGCTTCTCACCTGACTCCCAACTGCAGGTGACAAGCTGTACTGGGAAGGGGGTGTGTTCATGTAAAGGTATCAGCAGCCATGGGAGTGGGGACACAGGGAAGGGCAACGGTCCCGTTGCCTGCCCGTCTCTGCTTTTTGCTTCCTCTCTCTGGCATTGTTCGGGCTCACAGCCCCGTCTTGACAGGGTGCGAAGCTGTCCACAACCTTTGTCTCCTCTGCTTCCAGCCTCCTATTGTCTCACTAATTAAAGACGTCTTGAAAATTCCCCCTGCTGTGTGCCGCTTGGCCGTGCGCCAGCGTCCCGCTGGGGGGAGCGGCAGCAGGCACGTGGCACCCTGGCACGTGGAGACACCTGGGCACCGGCAGGGGCCAGCTGGGCAAGAGGCAGGCGAGGGGCGAGGGAAGTAGCCCGGGGACCCGCCAGGCAAGGTGGTGGTGATTCTTACCTGGCACAGCGGGAGGATGGAAGGAGCCCTCAGAGTTCTCACCTGTCCTTGGCTAGAATCACTCTGTCCCCGTTGGAAAGGGTTTTCTGAGGTTGTCCCTGGCAGCCCCCATCACCTGCTCCTGGATCGGGCAGAAGGTCCCTCAGGATGCTCTCTGCGGTGGCTCACCTGAAAGCCCCCACCTCCGCACCTCTGCCCAGGCGGTTCCCTCTGCCTGTTGGGGCCCAACCGTCCGCTTTGCCCCTGCGGGCTGCAGGGTCTTTGGGATGCAGGACTTCAGGGCTGACACCGGGAAATGGGCACGAGCTCCTCGTTCAGATCTCAGGTCACGTGTCCCTTCCTGAACGAGGCCCCAGGCTAGCATAGTGCCCAGTCCCTCTCTGTCCCGTCAGCCCGTTGAGCTCCTGAAATGGTTCTCTATCGCTGCCCAAACAAACCACCGCACGCTTAGCGGCTTGGGGCCACGCACACTTGTTACCTCCCGGCTCGTTTGCGCAGAAGTCCAACTAGGCTGTCTTGGCTCCAGGTTTCAAAAGGACAAAATCAAGGTGCCCGCCAGGCTGGGCTCTGTCTGGAGGCTCTAGGAGGTCCCGCTCCTGAGCTCACGCAGGCGGCTGCAGGGATCCCGTGCTTGTGGGTGTCGGACTGGGGCCCCCGTTTCCGTGCTGGCTGTCAGCGGAGGGCAGCCCTCAGCTCCTGGAGGCCCCTCTCCAGTCCTGGTCCTCGCTCTGGTCCTCGTGCGGAGCTTCCCACATCTCAGAACTGGCCGCAGGACATCGAATCCTCACGTGCTTGGTTGGAATCCCTCCTGCTTCCAGCTGGAGAAAGTTCCTGCCTTTAAGAACTCATGTGACTAGATCTGTCCCACCCAGATCACCCAAGACACTTATTTATTTTTTAAAAAAGAGGCAGGGTCTCACTCAGTCACCCAGGCTGTAGTGCAGTGGCGTGATCATAGCCCACTAAAGCCTCGAACTTCTGCTCTCCAGCGACCCTCCCACCTCAGCCTCCTGAGTACCTGTGACTACAGGCATGCACCACCATGCCCGGCTAATTTTTTAACTTTGGTTTTTTTGTTTTTTGTTTTTTGTTTTTTTTTTTTTGTCTCACTATGTTGCCTAGGCTGATCTTGAACTCCCGGCCCCAGGCAGTCCTCCCGCCTTGGCCTCCCAACATGCTGGGATTACAGGCGTGAACCACTGCGCCCAGCCTTAAGACGCTTTACTCTTAACACCCGTATCTTTAATTGCATCTGCAGAGTACCTCCTGCGGTGTAAGGTCACATTCAACGGGCTGCAGGGATCAGGGTGTGGACGTCTCTGGAGGGCCGTTCTGCCCTCCGTGGTTCCTTCAGAGCCCTGTCACTCTGAGGTCCTCTTACAGGCTCACTCTCCACCCCACCCTCCACGCAGGAGGGGAGGACGCGTCACTGCAGGGTCCCCGGCCCTCCTTAAACGGCGCTTGCACACAGTAGGCTGCTGCTGTTTGTTGAGTGAGCGAGTGACTGTTGGGTGTTTAGTAGAAATGGCAACTTCTGGCAAATCTAAGGGGCGCTGACGGCAGGTGGCTGCACCAGGTGGGGCAAAGCACCCCCTCCCGGATGCGGTAGCACAGGCTGCGAGCTGCTGGCTTCTTCCAGCCCTGCCTGTCTACCATTGTGCCCCCTCCTCCCAGCCAGGCTGAGACTGGCAGGACCCCAGACCCTCAGTCTCTCCCTGCCTGAGGATCGGAGAGGGCGGAGCCCTTGCCAGCGCCTGCCCTGGGGGCGGGGAGGAGGTGGAGGCCGGGCCTGCCTCGCCCACACTGGGTTCAAAGCCAATCCACCTGGGACTTCAAACAATTAATTTCCCCAATCTGCAAAACGATCAGCTTCTGAGGGAAAACAATTAGCCCACTGCAAATTGTAATTGTCATCTCACTCCTGATTTTAATTTGGACTAATGAGGGCTAAGTGATTCTCACTCCCTACTCTGCCCACTGCCCCAGGCCCGGGCCCTCACCTGCCAGCAGGCGTTTAACCCTGGCTGCCCACCTTGCGGCAGAGGCTGAAGGAGGTTTCCGGGCTGGCCCAGGGCCCAGGGCAGGTGCCGCCAGGAAGGAAGGAGGGAGGGAGGGAAGGAGAGAGCACCTCCAGCCCACAGGGGAGCCGCCTGTTTACAAGGCTCAGAGGCAATCAAAATTTTATTGAATGGAATTGACTACGGGCTCACTCCTTGTCACAGCCAGTTACCTCTGGCCGTGCAGTCCCTGGGGACCCAGTTTCCAGGAGTGCCTGCCCGTCTCCTGCAGGCCAGGGCGCCTCTGCCGGCTGTGCTCTCCCTGACCTGAGCACGGTGACTCGGGACGGGCTGATTCCTTGCAGCTGGGAGAGGGTGCAGCGTCCCCATCTGCTGGGCCCGGGGACCAGTGTGGGAAGCTACTGTGGGCTGTTCAGTCTAATCCCAACACCTGGGAACAAATTAAGGCCTAGGGAGGAGAGGGACTTAGTCTAGGTCACACAGGGGTCAAGGCCCAGCAGGAACTCACAGAACTTCATGATTTCTTATTGTCGCTTGCTTAACTGCCTGTCCCCTCCCTCGGACACTCCTTTCTTCTCTTGCTCGTGGTTTGCACCCAGCACACTGCTTGGCATATCACAGATGCAGGGAAAAAGGAGGAATGCATCCCCTGGGGTCCCAGTCCAAGCTCTACCTGCCCCACGCTCGCTTAGTCTCATTTCCAGTTGGTGCGTTCGAGTCATTCATTCGCACATCCATTCACCCATACACTGCAGCTGTGTGCCGAGAACCACGACAGGTGCCGGGGCACAGAGATAATTAGACCCGTCGAGTGGTTTCCAAGCGTGCAGCTGTTCAGCCCCGAGCCCCCAGCCCTCAACAGGCCGCTCTTCAGCAAGAACCGACCCCTAAGTGCAGCTCCCACTTCTGCGCCTTGCTGCAGAGTGACCCGAAGCTGACCCAGCTCCTTGCGTGACTGCTGCTTGAGGGGTTAAGTTTGGAGTCAGAAATCCTGAGCTCTTGTCCTGGCTTTGACGTTGATGTGCTGTGTGGCCCTTCCTCCGGCTTCCTCCTTCTCGAAGCCGGGGCCGTGGCTCTGGCCCTTCCGCCGGACTCTCAGTGGCTCTGGCAGAGCCCAGCCCTGCTCCAGGTGGCTGCTCTCCGTACCCCAGGGGAGGCGCTCAGCACACAGCTGCAGTGAATGGACCCGACGTGAGGCTGGGAGAGGCGGTGACAAGACCAGCCGTGCGGCCACAGGTCCGTGCAGGTGAAGACCCTCTTGAATAAAACCCTCAGTGCTGCACAAGAGGACCTTGTTGGTGTACAGAGGCCACACCTTGGGTACCGTTCATCAGTTCAGTGGCCCTGCTAACAGGAGGCGCTATGGGTGTGGAAAGCTCAGAACTTTCCGGAGAGGACGGGGTTTCCCTGCTCAGGCCCTGTTTTCCTGGGACCCCTGGATTGGACCATCTTTCAGGCTTCTTCCAACTCTGACGTGCTGGGAGGCGGCATTGATGTTCGCCCGGCACCGAGGGCAGCCCTGTGAGAGGCGGCGGCCACATCCACACCCCGCCCAGGCCCCTCTCCCTCTGACACCTGCAGGAAGGCGGGCCCGGCTGCTCCTGTCCGCCCTTCTCCTCTCTGCATTTCCCCACCGCCTGTTCCCGCACGCCCCACCAACCCCTAGCCCCGCCAGCCCTGCGCTGTCTCCCTGTAGCTCAGCTCAGCTTACCTTTGGTGGCTTTAGCTGGGCTCACCTGCCGAGAGTCCCTAAGTGGTGGAGGTGAGACTTGCACCTAAGTCTTTCTAATCCACGGTCCATGCCAGCACCGTTCAATAGAAACATAACACAATACCACTGGCATACTGTCTTCAAAACAAAGAGAGAAGTATAATACAAGCCGCATTTTTTTTTTTTAAAAAAAGGCAAAAAGAAACAGGTGAAATTAATAACATTAATTGACCCAACATCAAAAATCTTTCAAAACGTAATTAGTCACCAATTAATGACATATTTTACATTTTTTCATATTAAATCTTCAAAGGCTGATGTGCATTTGCGTGTTCAGCACGTCTCAGCTTAGATTGGCCACTTTTCAAATGCCCAGCGGCCACATTGAGGGGGGACATCATTCTGGACGGCCCAGGTGTTTGTGCTCGTGCTGCTCCTTCCTGCTGAGTCATGGAGTGACTCGGCATAAAACTCAGCGCCATCCAGCCCGGCTCTGCTTCCCTTTGACTTCCGACTGCTCTGGGGACCAGCCCTTCTCCCGTGGGCGCTTTGGGGCTTGGCGCTCCTCTTTCTTCCCTGTCCCCTGCCCACCTTCCACCTCCTCTGCCTCTCTCCCTGCCTTGTTGTCAGACAAGAAGCCTTTAAATAGGTGAGACAAAGGTGAGGAATGTTCCTCATTTACATTCGGGCTCTATCTGGTTTTTTTGGCCCTGTTGAATGGCACCTCTATCAAAACATCTCATTTGGAAATGTCAGAGTGGCGTTTGATAAGTCGTCAGTCACTCTGATGGCGGCTGACAGCTGACACTGCGGAAGGCATCTTTTGCAGTTGTGCGGTGCTTTATTTATTCAATGTGGTGTGACATCCCTCCGAAGGAAAGAAACTATTAACCCTGGCCCCTGCCAGACTACACTCTTCAAGGCCTTTTCCCCTTAACTTTATAGCCTTTTTTTTTTTTTTTTTTTTTTTTTTTTGCCTCCTTGCTTCCTTTCCTGGAGTTAGAACCTTCCAGTCTTACATCCCTGCAGGTCAAGTTCCTGGGAACCTCCCCTCCCTCTGCAGCCAGAGCTGGCCAGCCACCCCGGCAGGAGGCACGTAAAAGCTGCTGGGTGGAGGCAGGACCTGGCTGTGAACCAAGGTGCCGGGAATTGCCCACGAATCCCGCCTGGGTCCTGGCCCCGGGTCCCACTCAGGGTGGACACCCGGACTTCTTCCCAGCCGGTTTCCCCGGACACAGCTGCTCCCCTCCCCAGCCCCCCGGGTCTGCGGTGCATGCACTAACCAGGTGCCCACCGTCCCTATGTCCCCCAGTTGCAACTCAGGTAAGAGTAGTTTTTGTGAAAGGAACATTCGCTAAAAACTAAAAGGAAAAACAACACACATAGACACAAAACCCACCCCGGAAAGCACGGAAGCAAATCTCGTGGTTTTGGGGTCACGTGTTTCCAGTGCAAAATGCAAGCAGTCCAGGCCTGAGTCGAGCTGCTTCCGTCCACGCAGCCTGCTCCTGGCCCTGGCCCTAGTTTCACCCGGGTCGGGAGCTCCCTCCGCTCCACGTGTAGGTCTCCCTCACCCCACTCCTTCCCCGGGTCCTCCTCTCTCTCGTTGGGGCTGAGACCAGGCAGTGCAAGTGACCAGCAGGGTGGGACGGCAGGGCGGGGCGGCAGGGCGGGGCAGCAGGCCTCTAAAGACCCCACGGTTGTTGCTCAGAGAAAAAAATCGCTGTGCGGCAGAGCCATCTCGAAGTTTCCTCCTCAGTACGTGGGGATGGCGGGACCCACCTTGGAGGAAGGCCACGGTGGTTACGCCTATGATCACGCACGTGAAAAAGCACCTTGTTAACCTAAACCCCCGAGTGAACTCCTGTGGCCCCATCCACACGTGTGGGAGGAAAGGCTGTCCAGTGCCACCGTGGCAACCGATTCAACCCATTCTCCATCTAGTCTTCAAGGAGAAATAGCACACGTACACACATACGCACACACACAGACGCACACACATATATATACACACGTACACATACACATGCATACAGACGTACACAAACACATACATATATACACACGTACACATATATACATACATATACACGCGCATATACAAACACATACCCGTACATACACATTCATACACACATACACATGCATACACACATATACACGTACATACACATGCATACACATACACACACAGTTTTTCAGGGAGAGCCTTTCCTTGCTCCTGTTTCCCCTGGGTGCTGTGTTGTGATTTCTGCAGAAGGCAGCATCTTACAAAGAAAAGAACTCTGGCTCCAGGGCCAGCCTGGCTCCAATTTAAGCTCTGCGCAACTTCGTGTGTGGCTCTGGGCAAGCAAGGGGATTGTGAATCCCCTTCCTCATTCCTGCCCTGTGTTCTTCTCCCCCTCTCTGCAGGCAGGTGCAAGGTGGCAAAGGTCCCCGGAATGATTGGCAGAAGCCCTCTGCCCTGGCCCCAAGGCTTGGAGCAGACAAGTGCAGAATCCAGGTGGGGTGGGCACATCAGCCCTGTAACCACAGCCCCGCTACACACGTGGCTGTCTACACACGTGGGTAGGCCCGTCCAGCAGGACCCACACTAGCCACCCTTAGAGGGACTGCCCGCTCTACAGGAAGCCTCTGTAAAGGGGAGCCCACTGCCAGCCAAGGGGAGCCACATCATTTCTTCTTTTACCCCAAGCCACATTTGTGGAGCACGGACCGTGGACAGACCCTGTCGCCAGGCGCGGGGGATGCCGGGATGAAGGAGGAGCAGCCCCTGCCCTTGAGAAGCGAGCTTGGCTCCCGCTAAGCTAGGGCAGGTGCCGCAGGAGCAAGAGCAGGGAGGGGAGGTGTCACAAAGGAGATGACGATTGAGCTGGCATGTGGAAGATAATTAAGAGCTCCCCAAGCAGAGAATGAAAGGACATTCCAGAACAACAGGTTCAAAGACCTGAAAGCACAAGAGAGCGGCCAGCTCCTGCACCTTGCAGGGGAAAGAGAAGGGGGTGGGGGCTTGGAGAGGTGAGCAGGGACGGGACTGGGGGGACGCTATAGGCAGCCAACCCTTTGAGGAAGGAGAGTGAGTGGCCTCTCCTGTCACAAGGGGAGAGGAGGCGGGGAGGCTGCATGACGCAGGTGGAAACAGCTGTCAGGCTGGAGCACTGTGGCGCAGCTCAGGGAGGAGGACTGGGGAAGGGTCCCATGAGGACTGGAGGGTCTGGCCAGTGTGTAGGGGAAGTGGCTCTGACTGTCGTTCCCATCTTACCAAGCAGCCATTCCCCTGAGCCCCCCTTTCTCTGGTGCAGCAGATGGGAAGAGGTGTGCACGCCCCACCCATGCCTACTGGGAAAGGGAAGCATTACTGAGCGCCTGCTGTATGCCAGGCACTGTATGCCACATTCTCTGCCCGTGAGCGGTTGTTCTCATTCTGTAACGTAGAAGCTGACACTCAGAGAGGTTCCCTAATTTGTTCAAGGTCACACAGCTAGGAAGAGTCTGAGGCAGGATTTGAACTCAGGTGTTTTATATCCTAAAGGCTCTGTTCTTTCCACCGTGCAGTGCGGAGCATTCGTTCCCGGCTTCCTGAACCCGATTTACCCCTGGCCCATAGTGTTCTGCGGGAATTTATATGACATTGATGCTGCCTTCGTCATTGGAAGGCTGTCACCAGGGTGACGGGGAACGGTAGATAGCGAGCTGTCACAATGGGAAAAGCGAGGCAGTGAGGACAGCACTCTGTCACCGCCTCTGGATTGGAGGCAGCCCCGGCTCTGCCTGGCGCAGACGCCCCGTCGTGATTCTGCTCCTGCTGCGCCCCTAAACTCACCCTCACCCCCTCTTCAAGCAGGAGGAGTCCAGGCCTCAGAATCCACCCTTGAGCTCCAAAAGACGGAGTCATCCTTTTGGAAAGAGGCCAACCCATCACCTTCAGAACCGAGCGAGGACTAGGGCAACGCTTAACATTTGGGGGGGCCCAGACCCCGCCGAGAAGCTGATAAAAGCTGTGGATCTTCTTGCCAGAGAAACGCACGTGTGCTCGCACACCAGCACGTCTGCACGCGATTCCAGGTAGTTCCTGGACTCCGCAGTCCAGCTGGAGCCTTGCGACTAGGAAGGCTTTCTCCCTGGAGAGCCTGGGGACACATTTGTAATAACATAGGTTCTGGGGGTATCTGCCCTTCTGCCCCCTTCCCTGATCTGAAGCTCCGGAATAAAGCAAAGGAAATGGTACCGGGATCAGTGATTGTTTTAAAAGAGTGCGCTGGCAGCGCCCCGTGTGGGGGAGCCCGGGGCCACTGGCCACAGTGGGAGCTTTGAATTGTCTGTCCATTTCGATCACCCAGGTCCTCCATGCCCGTCACAGTGGGAGTGGGCTGCCCGGACAAGCAGCGGCTGGCTCCAATCCCCTCGGGATGGGTGCTGGCTCACGGAACCCTCGGGGGCTCCGCCTCACACGGGGCTTTCCGGAGAGTGCTTTGTAGGAGAAGAACCCTGAGGTCCTCCCCCTCGCCCCCGAGCTACCTCTGGAAGTCCCTGCTCCTCGCTGGCAGGAAGCACGTGTGCTCTTCATAGAGCCGCCTAATCACTTGTTTAAATCAGACATTTGCTGGGTAATGACTCCTGGCTGGGACCAGAGAAAGCCATCAGCTGTCCCCTGCCGAGACGAGCCCTGCCGGACCCGGCCCCCGCGGGCGGGCGGCCGGGGTAGCCCTCCCTGAGGGCTGCTGAGAAGTCGGGCAAAGAGAGCTGACCCCCGCCTGCCTCCCTGTGCCCCCGCTCCTCCTGGGCACAGGTAAACCCGGGATTTGAGGGTGATGGGGCTGCCCAGCCGGGGAGGCAGGGCACCTGGGGACATTTCGCGGCTCTGCCAGTGGCACTCAAAGGGCAGCTCCTGGCACAGGCCAGTCCTGTGTGCACCTGCCCCTGCCTCCCAGCTGGAGGAGACAGAAAATCTGGCAACAAACACCTAAGGCCCCCCGGTCCCAGAGCCGCAGCTAGAAAGCAGGCAGATTTGCCGTTTACCCAGAAATGTTGAGGTCTGGGGAGAGAGG
This sequence comes from Mirza zaza, assembly GCA_008750895.1. Taxonomy (NCBI): domain Eukaryota; kingdom Metazoa; phylum Chordata; class Mammalia; order Primates; family Cheirogaleidae; genus Mirza; species Mirza zaza. The sequence goes on from VSMD01071066.1 coordinate 77,632, forward strand.
CGCTGGAGAAATATAAGTTACAGCCGTGTTAATTATTATTATTTTTATCATTATTATAGGGGAGAATGTTCCCCCTGTTAATTCCCTGGGAAAACGGCTGTGAGAATGAGCTGGCACCATCAGGGCCTGGCGCCTGGGAGAGCAAGCTGGCAAATACAGCCTCCGAAGTCACTGCTCTCCAAGCTGGTTCCCCTGGCCGGGCACTGCGCCCCGCTGCTGCCACCTCCCCCAACACACACGTGCACTTGTGTGTGCAGATGCACACGCATGCTCACATACATGTGCAGCCCGACTGGCTCCAGCCCCTGCAGCATTGGAGAGTGGGGTTGGCCCTTGTTTCTCTCACAGTGGAAGAAAACTGGCCGAGTTGTAGGAGAACCATGTGAAGGGGTGCAGGGAAGACCCCTGCTTTAGTTGTTCTGGAGCATTCTGCTTACAAACATCTTCACAGGCATCCTTCCCTAGGCTCCCTCACAGCCAGGCGCTTGGTGTGGTGGTGAAAAGTGCTGGACTTTGCACAGTGCTGGACTTGAACTGTGGCTCCTCCATGTGCTAGCTGTGCAACCTTGGATAAGTTGCTCAACTTCTCTGAGCCTCCATTTCCCCTTCGGTAAACATAATACTTCTACTCTCGTAGGGTTATTGTGTGGATTAAAAAAAAAATTTTTTTTAAAGCTTTGTGAAAGGCCTGACACAGAGTAAGCATTCAATAAGTGGTACCTATTAAAGTTCAAAGCAGATATTCTTGCCCTCATTTTACAGATGAGAGAAACTGGGGCCCAGGGAGATTGTCCCATAGCTGGTGTCAACCTAAATAACAAATAGAGACTCTTTAAGAGGAAAAGGCGTTTATTTGGGAACAGACTATTGCAATAGGAATCTCATGCCACAGAACTCTGTGCATATTCAGGACAGTAAAGACAAGGGTTTCTAAAAGGGAAAATGAGGAGGATTACATGCCTGTCTTTGAAATGATTATCTTTGGCTACAAAGATCAATAGCAAGGGTGACACTTGTCTGAGGCTGGACAGGCAGTTGCCGGACAGATGTCCTTGCAGAAATATTTTTGTGTACAGTTGTGATGGCCTTTGTGCAAGGTTGTGGTCCTTTGCAGTCTTTTGTTATCAGACATCCGAGCATGAGAACCCTCTCTTTATAGTCCTCCCAGCTCTATTTGTCAGGGGTTTTTATTTTTAACACCGGAAAGTGGTAGAGCTGGCATTATAACCTCTGCATCTAGACCCAGATTAGCTCTCTTAATGCCAGACCCTCACGTGCTGCTGTTTTCCTGGGAGTCTTGCCTGGTGGTGGCATGGGACACGGTGGTCCCAAGTTAGCCTTTTGGCTTCTCCCTCCCACCCCGCCCCCCACTGCAAGCTCTGTCCTCCTGGGCCCTCCCCATGCACATAACCACCCACGTGGGGACTTCTCAAGGTGTCCGCTGTGGCGTGGTCTCTGCCAGGTGGGACAAGGGAGTGGGGATAGGTAGACGAGACCCCAGAACCAGGGGGAGCTCAGGGTCTCCTGGGGGGGGGGGTGGGAGAAAACAGTGGGGCGTGAAGTGCAGGGGTGGGGAAGGGAGAGCGGAGCTGCATGGCCCGTTCCACTGCAGCCCCCGAACGCCCTTCCAAGGGAAGAAGTCCCATGTTCAGGAAACGTGTATCTTCCTATCCCATAATAATAACTCATCCTTAAGTTTGGCAGCCGCTATGGTGTGAATGTCTGTGTCCCCCAAAATTCATGTGTTGAAACCTGATCCCCAGCGTGTTGGTGTCAGGAAGCGGGGCCTTTTGGAGGTGATCGGGTCGTAAGAGCAGAGCCCACGTGAATGGGATTAGTGCCCTTGTAAAAGGACCCCTGAGAGCCTCCTCCCGCTTCCGCCATGTGAGGACGCGGCAAGAAGATAGCCCTCTGCCCATGAACCAGGAAGGGGCCCTAAAGAGACGCCGAGTCTGCCAGGTCCTTGATCATGGACGTCCCAACCTCCAGAACTGCGAGAAAAAGTGTCTGTTCTTTGTAAGGTACTCAGATCATGATGTTTTGTTATAGCAGCCTAAAGGGACCGAGACCATGGTAAATAGCAAATAGCAAATCCAGCTATTAGATTTGCTTTTCAAATACAATGTGATGGTGAATTTATGGCATATGAATTATATGCCAAAGCTATTGCCAAAGCTATTGCTAATATATATAATTATATAATATCTACATAATGCATGTATACTTACGCACATATGACATATATACACATGTATGTGTATATATATATGTGTGGGTATATATTTAAATTATATATATGATTTGTTAGGAGCACGGATTCTTACCCCTTGCTAGTTGTGTGACCTCAGTTTCCTCATCTGCACAATGGGGATAATAATATAACGCAGCCGTCATCAGAAGCAAACTCAGCCATGAATGGCAAGTGCCTGACAGAGAGTAAGCCCTGAATGACATTAGCTAGCTTTACTGCATTCATTGTAGCTACACAAGGCACATGCCGTCACGCCCATTTTAGAATCGAGAAAACTGAGCCCAAGAGGGTGTCCCTCCGTGCAGGTCTGGAGGACGGGCACCTTGTCTTACTCATCGGGGGGTGCCGTGTGCGGGGTGGGGCTCGGCGAGGCCCTGGCGCTGGAGCACGCAGCCCTGGGCTCCCCCACGCGCCTCGGGAGGCTGAGAGGGCCCTTATGGCCTGGGCCTGCTGGAGCCTGGCGGCAGGCGGGCCTCTCCAGAGCTACCAGGGGCCCGCGCCAGACCCCCTCCACCCGCTCACACGGAAGGGACCCCCCCGGGCCAGCAGTCACGGGGAAGGGGCATTCACCAGGCTCATGGAGCCCGAAAGACCCCTGCCGGGCCTGGGAGCAGGAGCCTCGGGCGGTAGGGGTGGGGTTCCCACTAACAGGCAGATGCACAGCTCCTTCTCTCTGGCTTTGCCAGAAGCCCCAAAGCCTCGCTTCACCTAGCACAGATCAGGCGATATGGGGTCCTCAAAATCCACACGTGGCCTCTTGGCCAATCCAAGCTTGCCTCTCTGCTGTGCACTTACTACTTACAAGACCTGGGGTAAGTTACGTAACCTCTTTGAGCCTCAGCGTCCTTATCTGTAAAATGGGGGTGCCGGCAGTTCCAACTCCAAGGGTGTTGGGGGACTCAGAAAAATGATGCAGGAAAGCCCCGAGCTCGGTCCTGCCCAGGAGCGAACGTGCTGCCGTGGACGCCGGCGCTGGAGGCCTCGCCCCGAAGTCGCACATGGCGGCTCCCTGTGAACAATAATTCATGAGACCAACGGTGGCGATTATGCCCCCCGGGCTATGCCTGCGGGCCTCCTGCCAAGGCCTGACGTGGGGGGTGCCTCGGGGCGGGGGCAGGCGGTCACAGTCGGGGGGCCCCCTGCTCTCAGTGAAGGTTTGCATGAAGCAGGAGGGAGACCAGAAAAGGCGAAAAGCAAAGCAAGCCCCAGCCCATGCCTCTCAGTCCTCCCCGAGCTCCGCAGCTCCGCAGCTCCTGGGGGAACTGAACTGCATAACACAATGGGATTTAATAAAATGCCTTTAACTCACAAAGTTTGTCTGCTGCCAGCTCCTTAATTAAATTGCCTAATGCCGCTCTGCAATGGCAGCACAAACGCCTATGTTTAAAGAGCTCGGTGTTGCCATGGCGCTCCCTGCCAGGGTGTGCGCGGGGCGTGCGGGAGCATACAGATGAGGGCTGGGGGTCGGGCCCCTTCTCCAGCGCCCTCCCTGCCACTCCCTCACCGCCTGCCCTCCCCCGCCACACACACACACACACACACACACACACACACAGTCGCATACACCGCAGCGCCAGACCCCGCTCTGGTTTTGCTGGGAAGGGATTTCATCCCTGCTAAGGATGCTGAGCCAGGGCTTGAAAACTGGGAGGCTCGGGGCAGGCTGCGGACACAGCCCCAGAACTCAGAGCAGCCCTGCAGGGCCTGGGGCTGCGGGGCGTCCGTCTCCCTCCCCGCCCGAGCAGCCCCTCCCTGCCCCCTGCTGCAGGGTACAACACGCTCGCTCGCCTGTGTGTGCCCGACCGGAGCAGGGTTGGGAAGCCCTGGCCCGGACTCTGATCGGCTCCATGGGGAAGGGAGCGAGTTCTTTCACGTGTGGAGGGTGGAGAGAAGAGAAGCTCGTGTGCTTTGGATCTTTCCCTGCAGAGGCAGCGGTTCTCAGTCCTGGCTTCACATCAAACTAGCTGGGGAATTTCCCCCCAATATTTTTCTACGATATGAAAAATTTCCAACACACAGCAAAACTGAAGGAGTTTTGCAATGAGCAAGCGTATACTCACCTCCTAGACCCTTCCAGGAACCTTGTACTAGACTTGCTTTATCACCTCTTCCTGCATCTGTCCGTCGATCTGTCCTAGTCTTGGTGCATTTCGAAGTAAATTTTGGACATTAGGACACTTCTCCCTAAACACTTCGGTACCAACAACTATGGGGTTCACTTTTTGTTGACAGGGTTTTATTTTTTCTTTTGATATAAAATTTACAGAGAAATCTTGGAAAGCGTTTTTATATAGACCGTACCTGGGTCCTCCCCCTCAGAGACTGAGTTAATGGCACTGGCGAGGAATGTAGGCATCGGTATATATTTTTAAGAGATTCCCATACGATTCTATGGTGCAGCCAAAGTTGAAAAACACAGAGTGGCTGGGAGTGGTGGCTCACACCTGTAAGTAATCCTAGCACTTTGGGAGGCCGAGATAGGAGGATCCCTTGAGGCCAAGAGTTTGAGATCAGCCTGAGCAAGAGTGAGACCCCATCTCTACAAAAAATAGAAAAATCAGCCGGGCATGGTGGCACGTGCCTGTAGTCCCAGCTACTCGGGAGGCTGAGCCAGGAGGATTGCTTGAGCCCAGGAGTTTGAGGTTGCTGTGAGCTAGGCTGACGCCACGGCACTCTAGCCCAGGGTGACAGAGCAAGATTCTGTCTCCAAAAAACAAACAAAAACCCCCAAACCCCACAGAAACAGAGAGATAACAAGAGGCAAGTGATTGTCATTGTTAATTTTAGACCCCACCCCCCCCCCAGGCAGAACACGGAGCTCTGCTGAGCACACCTGGGCCTACCTGTCCCTCGCTTCCCCTTCCCACGCCTCTCCGCCTCCTCTCGTGCTCCACGCGTGCGCATCACGCGTCCACGGTCATCCTCCGTGCAGGGCGCGCGCCCCTCGGCATGCGGATGCCCCTGCTTGCTCTCACGTCAGCGTTATCGGGGTCCCACCAGCTCGTGTGTCTTTCCGGTGGCAGAGCCCGTGTCTGTTCCGGTCTCTGTGCCCGTCACGGCAGTGAGACATGGCGCACGTGCACCGATGGCGGTTAGGGTCCCTGTGATGGCCAGGGCCGTGGCCGCGGACAGAGGAGACACCACTGCCAGTGGAGGGCGTTTGAAGGGACGAGTGGTCACGGCAGCCAGCAGGGGACGTAGGTGACGGAGGTAGGGCCGGTGACATTAACTGCGATGGCCAGCTGCAGGTGTGATGGTGGCGTGGCGGTGCGTCTCAGGTGCTGGTGTTGTGATGACACGGCTGTCCCGGCGACGCTGCCGTCTCGTTATCACGACGGTGCCGAGACCGATGCTGCCCGTGCACGCGAGCCTGATGTGCCAACAGGTGCCCATTCGCCGCAGCGGGAAGCACGTCGGTTGTCACAGGGGGAAGGTTGGTCCCCCCGTTTGGGATGAAGTTCTGAGCGGCCACCTGAGAACCTCCCGTCCCTGGAGCCACGCAGGAGGCTCGGCAGAGCCGCAGGGCAGCTCCGAGGCCCTGCAAGACAGAGCTCTGGCGTTAAGGACGAGGGGGTCGCTAGGAACGTTATTTAAGACGAATGGTTCCGGGAGCCCGCGGGCTTGGGACGCAGCCATCCCACGATCCACAGAGACTGCATTTGCTGTTCCCTTCGTGCCTGGCGCGCTCAAGGGGGGACAGAGGAAAGCCGCCGCGGTTCCCCTTCCCCGAACCCAGGCAGTGGGGGGCTGAGGCCAGCATGGCCCCAGAGCACCCCGACCTTTCTCCACGGGGCTTAGGTGACACCCCCTGAACTGCTCTGGGTTCTGGAGACAGATCTAAGGATGAGAACAAAGTCGGGGCTACCAAGACACATGACATTTTAAAATACATATATATATATTTATATGTAAATATATAAATAAGCCCATAGACTAAGGATGAAAAATACCTGTAAAATGTTGTCCACCTCTTTCGTTTTACAGATGAGAAGAATAGGGTTAAGTGGTCAGGAAATAGGATCCCTGCTGAGAACAACAATAGAAACATTTTCCATAGACTTAGTATCTCCAGGGACGCAGAGTGAACTTGAACTCGCATCTGTGATCTGATTGGACCTTTCTCTTTACAAGGGTCCCGTGAGCAGGCAGGAAGCTTCCTGCCCGTCCGACCCATGGCTCCTGAGTCCCCTCCCACATGCTCTGCACCAAGCAATGAGCCTGGGTCACGTTCGGATAGCACTTACAGCTAGCTCATCATGTACGTTTCGCACGCATGTCTCCATTTGATCTGTACATCGCTGCACAGAAAATAGATGGCGCTAGCCTTATCCCCATTTTTCAGAGGGGAAAACTGAGGTTCGTGGAGGTGAAACGTCTTGCTTGAGCTTGCACAATCAGGAAGTGCCGGAGTGGGGACCAGGACCCAGGATCCCTGTGTTGCTTTCCTAGGGCTGCCGTTAACAAAGTCCCACGAATCTGGCCGCTTAAAAAACGGCAGGAATCTATTGTCTCACTGCCCTGGAGGCTGGAAGTCCAACATCGAAGTGTCATCAGGTCCACCGTCCCCCTGGACGCTGCAGAGGACGCCCGCCTCTCCCCAGCTCCCGTGCCGGCCGTCAGTCGGTGTGCTCCGTGGCTCATGGCTGCAGCGCTTCAGACCCCGTCTCTGCGGCACGTGGCCTTCTCCCCGGCGTCTCCATCTTCACACGCCAATTTCCTTTTCTTATGACGTTACCAGTCACATTGGATTAGGGCCTTCCTTATGGCCTCATTGTCACTTGATTACATCTGTGAAGACCCTGTTTTCAAATGAGGTCACATTTGCGGGTACCAGGAGTCAGGACTTCGGTACATCTTTTTTTTTTTTTTTTTTTTTTTTTTTGAGACAGAATCTCACTTTATTGCCCAGGCTAGAGTGAGTGCCGTGGCATCAGCCTGGCTCACAGCAACCTCAAACTCCTGGGCTCAAGCGATCCTCCTGCCTCAGCCTCCCGAGTAGCTGGGACTACAGGCATGCGCCACCATGCCCGGCTCATTTTTTCTATATAGTTTTAGTCGGCCAATTAATTTGTTCCCATTTTTAGTAGAGACAGGGTCTCAGTCTTGCCCAGGTTGGTCTCGAACTCCTGGGCTCAAATGATCCGCCCATCTCGGCCTCCCAGAGTGCTAGGATTACAGGCGTGAGCCACCACCGCCAGCCAAGACGTCAGTACATCTTTTTGGGGGACACAATTCAAACTGTAACAGTCCCTGACTCCCAGGCCGTGGCCTCTTACAGCATGCTGTTTGCGGACTGTGCTCCCTCCTCTCTGCTGTCTCCTCCATGTCCTGGGTCACCGAGGACCGGGTGCTCCATTCTCGGTGGGGAGCACTGTTCGTTTTCTGCTCTTCCCGAGGTCTTACAAGCTACTAAAGTAAAATCATAAAATATAGGTGGGCTTTTTATCTTTTTTATTTCCAGACAGTAAAAAATCATTAAGGCTTGCTCTTAATTAGTTTAATTTCAAAGCTTCTAAATATTGATTTAACCTGCACTCTTTTGTACTTGCCGCAGTCACTGAATTATGCCTGTTATTGATCACAGATGGGAACGTTTCCTCCCACCAGGCTCGGGGCCTTGGGAGCCACTGGTCCCTGGCGGGTGCACTGGGCTCAGAGGGCACGGACAGGGGCAGCAGACAGAGAGCCCCTGCCAGATTGGGAAGGGATTTCTCTTGAAGAAAGGCTGCCGGGCTTACGCCAGAGGCCAGTTTCTTTCTCTTGGGTTGGCCCAGGCCCCATGGAGCTCGGATAAGAAGAAGTCAACTGGAAATCCCCCCATTGCATTCCGGGCTTGGGGAAGGAGCAGGAGAGCTGGGCTCTGGGTCGGGGGGAGGAAGGAGGGTGGTGTGGGGCCGTGAGTGTTGAAGGCATGGGCTTTAGGGCCAGCCAAAGCCAAGTGTGAGTCATGGCTTTGCCAGCTGAACGTTCTTGGGCAAGGGAACCTAACTTCTCACAGCTGCGAAGCGGGGCTGGTGTTTCCCACCTCACAGCGTTGCTGTGAGCATTCGGCGTGGCAACTCCAGTTAGGCGCAGGCAGTGGCCATCGTTATTCCACTGCCCTCCCACGGAGAGAATAAGGACTGGACTGTGAGCATACTGCATCTTCTAGCATTGGCCCCGTTGCTTGTTTGCTGTGTGATCTTGGGCAAGTCACTTAACATCCTTTCCACTATCGTGGGGGTAACGGCACCCCTGACTGCATGTCTTAGTCTATTCTTGCTGCTATAACAGAATGCCACAGACTGGGTAATTTATAAAGAACAGGGATTCACTTCTCATGGTTCTGGAGGCTGGGAAGTCCAAGATCAGTGTGCCGGCACCTGGCGAGGGCTGCTGTCCGCTTCCAAGACGGCACTTTGCACGCCGTGTCCTCCAGAGGGGAGGAGGGCTGTCACCTCACATGGCAGACGGCAGAAGGGCAAAAAGGGACCGAACTCCCTCCGCCAAGCCCTTTCATGATGGCGTCCATCCAGGGCCCTCCCCCCACTGTGACCCAAACATCTCCCCAAAGGCCCCAGCTCCCAACACTGTGGCATTGGGGAGTCAGTCTCCAACACATGGGTTTGGGGGCTACATCCAGACCACAGCAACACAGGGTCATGGATGCAGAAGAATTTTAGCTGCAAGTTGCATCCGGTCCTGACAGATCATTATTGTGGCTGGCTGTGGTCGTGACTGCCTCCCACGCCGCCCCCTTTGGCTGCCTCCGCCTGCCGTTCTGCGTCCAGACCATGGTGGCTCCGCCTGCGGCTCCAGCACCGTCGCCACGTCACCCATGCTCTCGGGGCCCCAGGGAGCCACTCACTGCCTGGAGCTCCTTTCATGCGCTTTCATCCCAGGACCTTTGCTCCGGGTGTCCCCTGTACGTGTACAATGCCTTCCACCATCTGCGCGTCTACCGCCGGCGGGTTCAGGCGACACGCACCCGTGCATCTGCTTTAGCAGCTTTGTTGAAGTACAATTTGCGTTCCATCAAATTCGCCGATTTTTAGTATACAGTTCAATGATCTTTCCTGAATGTCCTCCGAATGTTTGCCCAACTTCTCCCCAAGGTGGAATCGTGCTCTTTCCCCTAGATCGTGCCCTGTTGCCCTTGCTCTGTGACAACAGTTATCGTGCCCTAGGGCACTGGTTTGGTTTGGTTTTTTAACCTGTGAATCCCTCCCCTGCCCGTAACTCTGTAGCCTCAGCCCCTCACATATGTACCGTGCCTGGCATACAGTCAGAGCTCTATTAATGCTCACTGGATAAAGAGTTTGCTTGTAGCAGGACAGAGGAGCCTAAGCTGTTGGAGTATAAACAGCTCATCACAGATTGATAGATAGATATTTTTTTTAATTGAGCATTCTGGGTGCTGCTATTCTTGATTGGTAGAATTCTGATCTCAGCTGCAGGGACGTTACACATGGTGTAGCTCCGTGATTCTCAAACTTGCGTGTGCAGCAGAACCACCTGCAGGGCTTGTCCAGACACAGGTGACTAGGGCCCACCCTTGGGGTTTCTCAGATGGCCCAAGAACCTGCATTCCTAGCAATTTCCCAGGCGCCTTGGATCCTGCTGGTCCAGGAACCTCACTGTGAGAGCTGCTGCCCAGCCCACCTCCCTCATTCTGCAGATGAGGAACCCAAAGGCCTAGAGAAGGAAGAGGACATGATCCAAAGTCTGGCCCCAGGCTGGGGCGAGAGCCCGGCCCTGCCCCGTGCTGTGACCACGGCCACAGCCCTCCACACCCTGCCCGTCACTGCTGCCATCCTGGCTTTGGAGAAGCTGGGCGAGGGCTGGAAGGTAGCACAGAGCTTCCTGGAAATGTTGTCCACAGGCCGGGCCGGCCAGGGGAGTGAGGGGCCCGCCCAGCCAAAGGCTGTAGGGCTGGGGAGGGACGGCCGGGAGGAGGTGGACAGGCCGTCCTCCTGCAGTTAGGTGGAAAAACCCACCACCAGGGCCGCAGCTGCAGGCATTTATCTCCGGGCCTGCCTGAGACAGCTGACAGAGGGACAAGGCAGCCAGCCCGCGCGGGGACCGAGGCTCCTTCCGCAGCGTGATTTATCTCCGAGCTGCATCTGGCAAACCTGCTGATGAAATGAGTCTCCTTTTCTCTCCGCCTCATCAATTTTCATTCTGATTTCATTTTCCTTTTCCGTTAGAAGGGCCTTGGCCTCTCTCTGCGTCCGGCTGGTCTGTTCCTCGTGCGCCCTGCCCCCTTTCTCCTCGGCCGCCAGGCCCCCCGCCCTTCTGCCCAGCCTCTGCGCCCGCCCGGCCCTGAGGGTCCCGCCCTGTGCAGGGGACACTGTGGGAGGGAACCTGTCACCTCCCAGCAGTGCTGGAGTCCCCGTCAGTGCTTCCCTGACTGTGCCAGGGGCCCTGTGGCCGCATAGGCTCAGGGACAGTAGGCAGCATCATGCTGGGTGCAGGTTGTTGAGGGTGGAGGAAGGAGCCAGGTGCCATCAGCTCTAGTTGCAGCGGGCGTGGTCAGAAAAGACCTCTTGCAGGTGTAGCAAGCACCGGTTCTTCAGAGCTGGCAAGAATTCCCCAGGTAAGCAGGTGAGGAAAGGGCTTCTGGCCAGGACCCTGTGTGTGCAAGGACACGGGACAGGAAGACCATTGCTTGCCCCTCTCTGAGGTCTTTCCTTCCCCCCTGCCCTCAGCTCCAGCTCCCAGGGATCCGCTGTGGCTAACGGGGTGTCCTCGGGGGTTGGCTGCTGTTGGGGGGAGCCTTATAAAGGCTGGTTTGGGGTCTGTCCAGCGCCCACCGCTCATTCCCTAGGCAGGGCGGCTGGGGAAGCCGGTGGGGCCACGGCTGGGCTTGGCCGCCCATGTGGCTGGTGACTGTGGCCAGTGTGGACTGTCCGTGGGATGCCGTCAAGCTGGGACGTTTAGAACACTTCTGGAAGCAGCCCTCTCGGCCTTCCAGAGAACACCTGGGGAAACAGGGCGGGAGCTCACCCAGGCCAGGAGGAGCTGGCGCTCAGTTTATCGTGCGACAGTCGTACGAGACGTGCATGGTGTAAACATGCACTGGGCCCTAGAGCTGTCCTCAGGATGAGAGCTAGGACCCCATCGCAGACCCCGGGAAGTGCTTCTGGTTGACAAAGGAGAGGGCAGCTCCTGGTGGGAGGAGTGTCAGCCTGCACTGGGTTCCTAGGGAGAGGTGCGCCTTAGAGACCCCGTGCCCAGACAAAGTGGTCTAGAAGCTGGGGCGAGGCCCAGCCAGAGAAATGTGCCTCCAACAAATTGAAGTGGATGGAAAAGGAAAGAAACTGAGCACCGGGCACTTGATAGACATCTTGCTCAGGTTCTCCCACAAGCCGGGGCTTGCCCCATCTCCCGGACGAGGACCCGAGTGAGGGTGCTGAAGACCACGCAGCAGCAGGACTCAGGGGCAGCGCTGACTTCAAACCTTTACTGTGACCACCAGCCTAAGTGCAGAGAGGCTAGTGGAGTCCGGAGCATTTCCGGGGGGAGTCTGAGAGGGCCCCAGAAGGGTCAAGACCATCATAGGGTCATGGCAGAGCCAGAGGCAGAAACGTGTATCAGAGAAAAGTACCTTCACCTGGGGCCAGTGACCAGGGAAAGGCTAAAGTGGCCATGGAGTGACCAGAACCAGGGAGGGGGAACAGGGGGTGTGCAGGGAAGACAACTCTGGGGTGATATTTGCCTCCTTCCCGTTGGCCAGGAAGGAGGCAGGAGGGTCTGAGCACAGACACTGCCCACCTGCCAGGCAGGTGACCCTCCTGCACTTCTGAGCTCTGAGACAGCCCCCCTCCCTCCTTGCCTTTCTTTTCTCCCCTCCCCTCCTCTTTCTTTCCTTCTCCAAATACCCTGAGCTCCTACTGTGTGCCAGACTGTCGGAAGAACTGGTGACTTGGAGCACGGCTCCTGCTCCTGAGGAGCACACAGTCTGCGGGGGAGACAGCCAGCCAGTGTGTGACAGAGGGACGCTGGGGCACCAAAGGGGCCCAGAAGAGGGGTGCAGGGGTGCAGAGAAGGCTTCCCTGGGGGCTGGCAGAAGCCCGGGCAGCAGGCGGCAGTGGTTCTCGGCCTGGCACTGCTGTCCGTGCCCCGGCAGGCTGGCTCGGCTCCCCTGCAGCCCGTTTTGGTGCAGTGAACTCAGAGAGAAGTGACTGCGTGTGCTACCTACTGGCACCCTCCACTCCTAATTAAGAAATAACGAGGCAGCAGGCTCCCTTCCAGGCTTCAGAGCTCTGACACCCTCCGCCTGGGCCAGCCAGGAGACCTGGGAACACAGATTTCTGCCTGCAGAGAAGTCTCCTCCCTCCCAGGCCCAGCAGGGGGTTTTTGTGAAACCCTGACCCCTGTCATTCCAGGAGGGGAGGACAAAGGTGGACACCTGGTGCCCAGGAGATGCGCTCCAGGTTTCCCACCTCCCCTCCCCAAATCCCTCCCCTCCCCAAATCCCTCCCCACCAAGCCACCCTTGGAGGTCAGGTATGCTTCCAGCCCCCAAATCATGGCAGTAGCAAGGGCTGGCAAATGAGACGCAGGTGGGTGGGGGCCCTGGCTCCTCTATGTCCCACTTGTGGCACTCCGCTAGGCTTAGGTTTCTCACCTTAAAAGCACCTCCCTCACAGGGTCGTGGGGAGGGTGGGATGAGGCAGGTGTCGTGGCTAGCAGATAACAGCCCTGCTGCTGGAAGGCCCTCAGGATTGCCCCATCTTCCCTCTGCGACCTTGCTCTGTGCCGTCATCCCAGTAGCGCCAGCTAGAGTGGAAGGGACTCGCCTTACCAAAAGAGAGAGTCTCAGCAGAATAGTAGTTTTCAAGCTTTTATAGCTGCAGCCCAAGGCAGAAAATGGCTTGCATCCCATCCTTGTCCAAGTGTGTGTGTGTGTGTGTCAAACAGGGGAAAAAACTTTTCCAAACAATGCTTGATCTGCTACATGCAATGCGTTTTGACATTTCTGTTCTATTTCATTTTTTTAAAATGCAGATTGTGACCCGCATTAAATGGTTTTCGTGACTCACTAATGGGCTGTGATTCACAGTTCACGGCAGAGCACCCCACACCCCTCACTCCTGCAAGGAGAGGGCACGTCCCAGGCTTGGGGACACAGAAATCAGTCACAAATCCCCCCCCCCCCAATCGCAGAGCTCACGGCCTGGGACGACAGGCTCATAGTGTAACACCGGGGAAGGTGCGACCATGGCTTGTTCAGAGAGACTCAGGGACGGCTGTGGCGGAAACCGCCCTTCTCTGACGGAAGGCGTCCCAGAGGAGGTGGCACCCGGGATGGGGTTTTGTGGCTGAAGAGGAGTTTGATAGCTGAGGCTGGGGACGGGCACGGCGGGCAGCGCGAGAGGCTCTCGTGCGGGGTAAATAGCAAGTCTGCTCTAGCAGGAGCGGGACGTGAGAGGGGTCACCCTGGGTGAGTGGGGGAGCCCCAGAGCGGCTGCTGTAAGGGTCAGGAGCAGAGTTGGGGAGAGCAGGTGGCGTGAGGGTTTGGGGGGGTGTGCGTGGGAGAGGGAGATCAAGAAGGTGGAGAGTCCCAGCCTTGGACGCTGGGGCTGGCTGTGCTCTCTGATGGGGGTGGGGGGGACGAGGAAGCACAGGCGGGTTTGGCGGGAGGAGATGCAGGGTTGGGGATGAGCTGGACGTGAGGAGCCTCTGAGACCTGCAAGTAGAGACGCCCGGGGGCGGTTAGGAGCGTGGGGCTGGCCTCTCTTTCCCGCCCACCCCTGCTTCGTCTTCCTGCCTGGCACCCTGAACTCTGATGAGGACACCTAGATGCACAGAGACACAGGGACAGCAGGTCACCTGCCGTCTTCCCACCTCAAGGCAGCACAGCACTCCTGGCCCCGCCGTGCGGGTGCTGGCCCGGCGCTGGGGCAGCTTTTAGGTATGGGAGCTCGGGAACAAGAAAGAGGAACCTGTCTTTCTTCCTGGAGATCACTGGTTAGGCGTGAGACCCCGGGAAGCTCCGGCCCCCTTGGACGCAGGAGGGCGAATTAAGTGAATTTAAAGTTCCCTCCTGCCAGAGCAACCCAATTCCAGAGACGCTGGTCCCAAGTAGTGATGGAAAAAGAGGGGGGATTCTGGGCTGCAGAGACGAAACTGAGGGATGGTGACAGACGTCAGGACCGGGGCTGGATGTGACTGGGGAGGGGCTCGTAGGAACCTTCTGGAGCACTGGGAATACCGTGTTTCCCCCAAAATAAGACCTACCCATAAAATAAGCCCTAGCAGGATTTCTATTTCTTATTTTCTACCCTGAAAATAAGACCTGGTGATGGGCGCTTGGCTGCGCAGCGCGTCTGCACAACCCATGCATTTCCTTGCGGAGCGGGAAAGACGACGAGCAGCCCTTCTCATCTGCCCCGGGAGAGCTCTGTGGCTCCACATGAGAGATCGGGGCCGATGGTTCTAAAGGAAATAGAGTCGCAAGACATTCAGGATGGAGTTTGGGGTTTGGAGGGTGATGATGTTCCAGAAGAAAACGACTTCACTCTATTTGAATAAATGTAGATTATTGTAACGTACTTTAAAAAAATAACACATCCCCTGAAAATAAGCCCCAGGGTGTCTTCTTGAGGAAAAATAAATATAAGACCCTGTCTTATTTTCGGAGAAACATGGTATTTACAGCTGGATCTGGGTGGTGGTTGAACCGGTAGCTACACATGGAGAAATACACTGGGTCTGGGATTGGTGCCCTGCATGTATTGTCCTGCACGCAGGTTGTACCTCAACAGTGTTTTTTAAAGGCTTATTACAAAAGGCGAGATGAGAAGTGCCTGGTGAGACAGAGCGAGAGGCCGGTGCTGGGGGATGGCGGGCACATCCCGTACTCCTCCCCGCAGCGCATGACCTTGACCCCATCTCCTCGGTGAGGGCCCGGCTGTCCAGAAGGTCAAGTCCCTTGCCCAAGGTCACTCGGTGAGTGGCAAGGCCAGGCCCAAACTCTGATGGCAAAGGCCAGGTTCCTGGAGCTCCAGCCTTCCTCCGTGGAAGTCACTGATGGACACGGACTCCGGACGTCTAGATAAACGCCGCGGTCTCCTCCAGCCCCGAGGTCCTGGTTGTGTGTGATTAAATGATTAAACGCAGGGGTCTCGGAGCCGTGCTCACCTCCCAGGAGGAGCTGGAGGCCAGGTTTACAGATGGAGGCTGGCCTTCGCCCTCCCTCCGCGTCCCCTCCCCCCAGCGCTTATCTGCCGGGGAGGAGGCCGGAGTTTATCAACGCTACACTCAGTTACGCTGCCCATCTGTCTCCGCAGCGCAGGGGGACCTGGCACTGAAGCAGCCAAGGCCAGGCCATCGATCATGCCTGCCATCCTCCCTCCAGACCCCGGCTCCTGGAGGCTGGGTGGGAGGCCACCAGGGAGAGAAGGGGGGGTGGGGGGGCGAGACTGCACCCACCTACTCCAGGGGCTGTGCTGAGGGCAGGGCTGGAGGAGGAGAGAGGGGAGAAAACAGCTCCAGCTCCTGGGGACAGCATCGCCAAGCCTCTTCCCTTAGAGCTTTGCCAGAGGTCTTAGTTTCACAGGGGGTGTCGGGGATCAGTGCCACACCTGCTGCTGAATGCAGAGGAGCAAGGCTGCACAGGTAGGTCAGACGGGGTTTGCAGAGCCAGCCCTTCCGAGAGAAAAACTCGCCCTTGCAGTGGGCAACCAGTCCTGTGTCTTGGACTGTGGACCCAGGGCTCTGTGTCTCCCGTCCCCAAAGCCTACGGCTGGCCAGGAGTCCCTGCACAAAACAGGGGGCAGTCCCCAGCCCCAGGCAGAACACAGGCTGAGGCCTGTGTGCAGCAGCTGCCTCTGTTTGTCCCCGTGGGTCCAGGCCCAGCCGCACTCACAGAGGAACAGTGTCCTGCCCCACACTGTCCCCTAAACGGGTCACTCTAGGCAGGAGTCAAGAACCAGGGGCGGAGGGGCCCAGCAGACGGCAGGCAGCGGGGAGGAGCTGAGGACCCAGGTTCATCGCTGAGGGGACTTGCAACCCAGGCGGCCACTCTGCGCCACCCCCGCCCTCCGTGCCTGTGAAGCAGGCATCGATCCGCATTGGCCGGGCCTGGTTTGAATCCCGGCCCTACCATGGAGAAGCCGTGCAACCTCTGACGAGTCACTTAACCTTTCTGACCCTCAGTTTCCTCCCTGGCAAAACGAGACTAAACCATCCCTTCTTTGCCTACGCACAGCGCTGGCGGGAGATTGAATGTAACCTGCACGTGCTCTACCCCGTTCGCTGTTTATATCCACCTGCAGGTGCCCTCTGCATGCCCAATCCTACACTTGGGGCTCTGGGGACACAAAAGGCATGGGAGTCAAGGTCCCCGATGCAAGGAGCTTGAAATCCAGTTGGGGAAAATGTGCATGCGATAGTCTGAACTCCTGATCACCCCTGGAGCTTGTAGATGAAAGACAATTAGCTTTCTCTGCAGCTCCCCGGTAGAAACTGCCAGTCAGCCTGCGCGAGTGGGCCACGTGCAAGGCAGCCTTACGCGGTGACGGCAGCTGAGTGGGCAGCTCTGAGCTCCATCGTGCAAGGGGCTGCATGCTCAGCAGCGAGGGGGAGGATTTGTCTGGGCTCCTGCCAAGCCTTGGGGTCAGAGGTGCTACGCAAACATGAGTCATCAAGCCACTGCCTCTCTCTCTGGATCCTAAGGCCCAGGAGCCTCCAGCTCTGCCTCGTCCGCCCAGCTCCGCCAGAGGAGGCGAGGAGGAGGGAAGTGCCCAGGTTGGATGGGAAGGAGTCCCTGGGGGTTTTCAGTTAAGTTTTAAATGGCGCCTTGAGCCCCCCGTGCAGCACTGACTCAGCACTGAGAACCAAGGTGCTGGCGGAGGAGAGGGAGGCACGGGGCTCAGGTAGGGTCTAAAGGTCTGCGAGATGCTGGAGCTAGCTGAAGACCCCTCTCTCTCCACCTCCTCCAGCCCTCACCTCTCTCTTCCTCCGCTTGTGAACTGTCCTGGGCTCCCCTGATTGGCTAGTCTTTTTGGTCCTGCCTGCCCAAGCAGAGTGGCACTGCTAAAGGTGTGACCGTGTTACCTATTTCTGCTCACAGCTCCCCACCCTAGCTTGGTGCTGTACTGGGCCCCCAGGGTAAGTTGAAGGGAG
This sequence comes from Mirza zaza, assembly GCA_008750895.1. NCBI lineage: Eukaryota > Metazoa > Chordata > Mammalia > Primates > Cheirogaleidae > Mirza > Mirza zaza. Next base: position 94,993 of record VSMD01071066.1, read on the forward strand.
GTTTGTTGAGCCCTAGGATCCCACTTCTACTGTCCCCTATGAGGTCCTGTAGCTGGAGAGCCTCCCAACCCTGAGAGATGGCAAGAGCTGGAAGGGAGCTAACATTTATCCAGCTCTCTCTCTATGCAACACACTCAGCTTGTTGAATTCTAATGACGATCTCATTTTATACAGAAGGAAACAGGTGCTCAGAGGACTCAGGTAACTCTGCCCAGGGTGCTCTGGTGGCAAGTGGCAGGGCAAGATTGTGGGCCCTGATCCATTTGCTGGTGGGTCTCCTCTGTCACAGCAGGTCTAGGCGGGAGTCGGGATCTCTGGCATGTAAGTGTGGCAGGACCACTGGCCTTAGATCCAGTTCCATGACAGGGACCTCTTGGCACTCAGATTGTTCCCTGCTTCCTCTCCACCCAGTAGAACACAGCAAAATTCCCTCCCCTCCCCCTGACCCCCAACCACTGCCTTAGGTGGCTGGGTTCCCCTGGCACATGTGTGCAGGCGTGCATGCGTGTGTGCACGTGTTGTTTGTTTGCCCTGAGTTTTAGGTAGTCAGTGCACACACCCCCCCACGCAAAACCTCTGTGCCTTTTAAGTCACGGTTGTTTTTCCCACCTTCAGAAATAGCTGCAGGGGAAAGTGGGAAGTAGTCAAATGTAAACAGGCGCTCTCTCCTGCTCGGGGAAGGGTACCTTGCCCCAGCCCCATCGTCCTAGAAGTGGGCAGAGCCCCTCTGGGTGGTGGCAGAAAACACAGCCTGCGCTTTCTGCAGCTGCCTGGTAAGGAGTCATCACTCCGGGGGACAAGAATAGGCGCCCAGCCTGCTTCTGCTGCAGCCAGTGCACCTCAGACCTTCCAGGGGCCCAGGGCAGCCCCGGGCCAGACATGGACGCAGAGATGTGAGGTATAGACAGCACACCACTGGGCTTGGGTTGATCCTTGTATCTTGCAGCTGTGTGACTTCAGCCAAGTTCTTTAAGCTCTGCTGGACCTCAGTTTCTTCTTCTTCAAATTGGGGGTATTCATGCTTATCTCATAGACCTGTAATGAAGGTTAAATGAAATAAGACATCCAGAGTCTTTGAAGAGTCCTGGACGATGATAGGTGCTCAATAAGTGTTTGCATGCCCCGCTGAGACCGGCAGCTAAAAATCTACTTGGAATCAGACCTCCACTCAGAAGTCAGACCAGGCTCAAGAAGGGAACCCAGGATCTGGTCACTTTTTGTTTCCATCTTTGGTTCTAGGCCAAGGCTGGACTTGCCTCCAAGTCAATGCAGCCTGGCCCTGGGACCTGAGAGAGAAGCCGGATTGGTTACCCACACCCAGGACGGAGGGAATAGCAGTGGTTGGCTTCTAGGGTCCGATCTCCTGCAGAAAGGGGCCCTGGAGCCACAGAGATTTATTTATGCGATAAACACTCGCTGGGCACCCATCCCGGGCTATGGGCGCAACAGTGAGCAAGACAGGTCTCCAGCTGGAGGGAGCTTTCCACGTGATGTGGTCAGGACCATGGCAGAAGGAAGCATGAGTACTGTAAGAGTATAAAGCCAGCCCCTTGGCCAGCCGGGGGTGAGGGAGGTTTTGGAGAAGCCTTCTGTAGGAGATGACTGAACTTGAGTCTTGAAGGACAAGTAGAAGGTGTCTGAGAGATATCAAGGAAGAGCCATGAGAAGGGGTGGCATGTCAGGGTAACTTCAACCCGAGACGTTTGTGCACAGCAGGTAAGCGGGGTGGCAGCCAGAGAAGCCAGGTGAAGGGGCCAGGCCAGGTCACAAAAGGTCTTACCTGCAGGGCTGAGGAGCCCAGACCCAGGCTTCTTAACCCCACTGCCTCCTCCCGGGCAGCTCCAGCAAGCTGTTGGGGAGGGGAGAGCCCCTGCCTCCAGGGTGGGGAAGTTGACAAAAAACCAAAGCAGAACCCCTACCCAGGAGAGCCTAGGCACAGGGCCACCCCCACTTCCCCAGCCTGCCTGCCTGGATGTGGGGTCACGTCCACTGTCTGTCAGCCCCTAGAGTCCCGGAGGGGCCCATCCCAGATTTCAGAAGCTGCACTTGTTTCCGGCACCCCCTACCCACCTCCTGCCTGCACCGCCAGAGGAATTTCTGGAAACTCTCATTTTATCCTCCATTTACCCAGGGGAGTCATAGAGGGAGGGAGGAAAGAGATAAGAAAGGTTAGAGAACCTCTTATACATCCCTCTGGGCTCAGGACTCTGAAGGTGACAGGCCTTCCAACCCATCCACTCTCCTTCTGTCCCGGACGCACACATGCACGTGTGCGCGTGCACACACACTCTGTCCTCTTCTCCCCTGAAGACTGCCGCTCACTCGCTCCACAAGCAGGTCATAGGACAGGACACTAAAGCCGTAAGCACGGCAGGACACACCCAAGAGCGCCGGCTCTGGCCCTGGCCATGCCTTCTGCAGCAGTTCCCTGGGCTGCCTGAGTCGCAAAGCCCGGGAGGGAGGGGTAGATCCTGCTTCCAGGCCGCCTCCTTACCTCTGCCTCCTCTTCTTCCAGGGCTACCCCTGACAGGCGTGGCCATGCGTGAGCAGGCCCCGCCCCCGTGGGCGAGGAAGGGGAGCGGCACCCAGGAGGGCCAGAAGTGACGCCGCAGCACGTCTCGGTGGTGGAGGATGACTGCCCTGTTGGGGCGGCTGCCCAGGCCCTGGCAGGGCTGCTGACGCTCGGCCTGCAGAGCAGGACTCCGGACTCTTCCTGTGGGCGCTCCCCTGCCCTGCCGCCCCACCATGAGGCTCCTGGTGGCCCCCCTCTTGCTGGCGTGGGTGGCCGGCGCCACTGCCGCTGTGCCTGTGGTGCCCTGGCGCGTGCCCTGCCCCCCGCAGTGTGCCTGCCAGATCCGGCCCTGGTATACGCCCCGCTCGTCCTACCGCGAGGCCGCCACCGTGGACTGCAACGACCTGCTGCTGGCGGCCGTGCCCCCCGCGCTCCCCGCAGGCACGCAGACCCTGCTCCTGCAGAGCAACAGCATTGTCCGCGTGGACCAGAGTGAGCTCGGCTACCTGGCCAACCTCACGGAGCTGGACCTGTCCCAGAACAGCGTCTCGGACGCCCGCGACTGTGATTTCCACGCCCTGCCCCAGCTGCTGAGCCTGCACCTGGAGGAGAACCAGCTGACCCGGCTGGAGGACCACAGCTTTGCGGGGCTGGCCGGCCTGCAGGAGCTCTATCTCAACCACAACCAGCTCTACCGCATCGCCCCCCGCGCCTTCGCGGGCCTCGGCAACCTGCTGCGGCTGCACCTCAACTCCAACCTGCTGAGGGCCATCGACAGCCGCTGGTTCGAGATGCTGCCCAACCTGGAGATCCTCATGATTGGCGGCAACAAGGTGGACGCCATCCTGGACATGAACTTCCGGCCCCTGGCCAACCTGCGCAGCCTGGTGCTGGCAGGCATGCACCTGCGGGAGATCTCCGACTACGGCCTGGAGGGGCTGCAGAGCCTGGAGAGCCTCTCCTTCTACGACAACCAGCTGGCCCGGGTGCCCAGGCGGGCGCTGGAGCAGGTGCCCGGGCTCAAGTTCCTAGACCTGAACAAGAACCCGCTGCAGCGGGTCGGGCCGGGGGACTTTGCCAACATGCTGCACCTCAAGGAGCTGGGGCTGAACAACATGGAGGAGCTGGTCTCCATCGACAAGTTCGCCCTGGTTAACCTCCCCGAGCTCACCAAGCTGGACATCACCAACAACCCGCGGCTGTCCTTCATCCACCCCCGCGCCTTCCACCACCTGCCCCAGATGGAGACCCTCATGCTCAACAACAACGCTCTCAGTGCCTTGCACCAGCAGACGGTGGAGTCCCTGCCCAACCTGCAGGAGGTGGGTCTCCACGGCAACCCCATCCGCTGCGACTGCGTCATCCGCTGGGCCAACGCCACGGGCACCCGTGTCCGCTTCATCGAGCCGCAGTCCACCCTGTGCGCGGAGCCGCCAGACCTCCAGCGCCGGCCGGTCCGAGAGGTACCCTTCCGGGAGATGACGGACCACTGCCTGCCCCTCATCTCCCCCCGCAGCTTCCCCCCCAGCCTCCAGGTGGCCAGCGGGGCGAGCGCGGTGCTGCACTGCCGCGCGCTGGCCGAGCCGGAGCCCGAGATCTACTGGGTCACCCCGGCCGGGCTTCGACTGACGCCCGCCCACGCGGGCAGGAGGTACCGGGTGTACCCCGAGGGGACGCTGGAGCTGCGGCGGGTGACGGCGGAAGAGGCAGGGCTGTACACCTGTGTGGCCCAGAACCTGGTGGGGGCGGACACCAAGACGGTCAGCGTGGTTGTGGGCCGGGCCCTCCTCCCGCCGGGCAGGGGCGGGGGGCGGAGTCTGCAGCTCCGGGTGCAGGAGACCCACCCCTACCACATCCTGCTGTCATGGGCGGCCCCACCCAACACCGTGTCCACCAACCTCACCTGGTCCAGCGCCTCCTCCCTCCGGGGCCGCGGGGGCCCCGCCCTGGCCCGCCTGCCCCGCGGCACGCACAGCTACAACATCAGCCGCCTCCTTCAGGCCACGGAGTACTGGGCCTGCCTGCAAGTGGCCTTTGCTGACGCCCATACCCAGGTGGCTTGCGTGTGGGCCAGGACTAAAGAGGCCGCTCCTTGCCACAGAGCCTTGGGGGACCGGCCCGGGCTCATCGCCATCCTGGCCCTCGCCGTCCTCCTGCTGGCAGCTGGGCTAGCGGCCCGCCTCGGCACGGGCCAACCCAGGCAGAGGGCGGCGGGGCGTCCTCTCCTTCCAGCCTGGGCTTTCTGGGGCTGGACAGCCCCCTCCGTGCGGGTGGTGTCCGCACCCCTCGTCCTGCCCTGGAATCCAGGGAAGCAGCCGTCCAGGTCCTCGGAAGGGCAGGGGCTGTCACCGCCATCGTCTCATAACTCCTGAAGCCCAGCCAGTTCTCAGCGGTGGAGAAATAGCTGGGACTACTTTTTACCAAAAGGGAAGCAATCTGGGCCAGACGCCCTGCCAGGAAAGTGACATGGGCCACGTGCTTGAGGCCTGGCAGCTGGACCAAGACAGACGGTGCTCTGTGGACCCCAGGGGTGCTCCTGTGGCCTCCAAAATAGCTGCCCTTACGTTCTGGGCTGCTCTGCTGCCGCTCAGAGGAACGTCGACCAGGATCAGGGAGGACTCTGGTGCGAGCCTCCCGCCTCCCACTACTGACCTGCCCAGAGGCTCCTGGGCCTGCTTGGTCGTCCCCCGCGTGTGCCCGGGCCCTGGCGCAAAGGATGTGGCCCCACTTCTTCTCTTTGTTTGTACAGTCTCAGTTGCCTGCTCCTTCCCCTCCTGGGCAAGGGCTGAAGGAGGCCTCTCCTCTCCATCTCGGGGACCCCCAGCCACAGCTGAAGGACACTTGGGGAGAGGGACGCCCAGGAACGCCTCCTCTCGGCAGCCCGGCTCGGACTTTCTATAGGCGATTTTGTACCTTTGTGGAGAGATGTGTCCCCTCCCCGGACCCAATTCACTCTTTTCTCCTGTTTTGTAAAAAATAAAAATAAATAATGATGATGATGATGATGATAATGCTGGGGAAAGGAAATGAAAGGAAAATAATCCTCTGAACACTGAGTCTCACTGCCGAGCCCTCTGCTCTGGGCTCTCGTCAAAGCCTGGGGGTTGGGGCGGGGTGCGGCTGGGGCACCATCAGAGGGAGGACAGGGACATGGCGAAAGAGGGGACAGTCTTTCCTTTCTGGCTTGGATTCTGGCCTCTGGCCCTGCTCTGGGTCCCCAGACGTGGCCGTGGTGGCCGTGCAGGGGGGAGGGAGGCAGAGGAGGAGGCCGGGAGAGGGGTGGGCTAGAACAATAGGGACCAACCCAGAGATGGCGGCAGAACGGAAATTTCCATCATTGGCAAGCCTTGTCGCCCCTTCTCCTTCTCCGATAAGCAATTAGCATGCCAGAGCATAGGAAGCACTTCCCGGCCTATTTCTAATTAAACAAACCCAAGAGGCAGAGTCATGCCGAGAATTGCAAATCATTAAGACAGCAAGAACTTTGGCTGGCTGGGGCAGGAGGGGGCAGGGGTGAGGGAGGGGTTGGGAAGGGGCGGGGCTACGGGATAAGGAAAGTGCTGCATTTATCTTTCTGCTCCATTTTAGTCTAGTTTGCAACGAGCCCGGCCTGCTCTTGCAGTGCGTGTCACGTGAAGAGGAGCAGCCGTCGGGAGCCATCAGAGCGGAGGGCAGGGGCGGCGGAGGGCAGGGGGTGGCGGTGGGCCAACTGAGGGGGCAGAGCCAGAGGCCACCAGCCACCGGGCAACAGTGTCCCTGAGATGGGCTGGAGAAAAGCGCAGGTTCCACGAGACCGACAGCGGCACACGAGCCCGAGAGTGCCCCCAAATGTCACAGAACACACGTGGCAGACTTGTCGGAGGCAGAGCCTAAGATGCCGTCAAGACCGCAAACGTGCACGCAGGTGGAAGCCAGACCGGTGACAGCCCAGGCCCCCAGACCTAGGAGGAGCACACCCACCCAAGCCAGGGGCAGTGCCCCTCCCCCAGGAAGCGCCCAGGGAGCAGGACTGGCAGCAGACGGCCAAGGCGGGGTTCTCACACTTTAGCTGCTCAGAACACCCGGAGGGCTTGTTAGATACCGCTGGCCGGGCTCACCCCGAGCTTCTGATCTGCTAGAGCTGGGCGGGGCCGAGAACCAGTGCCGCTAGCAAGTTTCCAGGTGAGGCTGATGTTCATAGACTCGGGACAACACTGAGAACCATGGGGCGGAGGCCTGCCTGCGGCAGTTAGGGCTCCCCGCTCCTCCTGCCCTGGCCTCAGCTTTCTTACAGACCGCAGTGTAGAGTGAGGCTCCGGAAGAGGGTTGGGACGGGACAGGGGGACGGTCCCTCCGCTGCTCCCCTTCTCCTGGGGGGTTGCTCAGCCCCGTTCCAGGGACCCACGGCCCTGAGGTCCGCAGCCGCATGCGCGAGTGCTTTTTCCTAGGGGTGCGTTCTTGGGGTTGGGGAAAGCAGGGGTGCTTCCTTCACCACACGCGTGCTCCTCCCTTCCTGCAGTGCCCAGCTAGACACCCCGACACCCCACAGAGCTCCTGCCCGGTGAGCTTTGGGGTCGTCACAGCCATGCTTCAGCCAGCCCTGCCAATGGCCTGGAGCTGGCCCGCTGTGGTTTAGCCTGTCCTCTGTCCCGTGATCCGCAAGCTCTGTGGTGCGGAGGGGCGGGGCAGGGCCTGTGCTGATCGTGGAAAACTGGAGTCACCTCGCCTTTCTGCTCAGAAGGTCTGCAGTTGCTGCCTTTCTCGGCTGGCCCACATGGCACGGAGAAGCAAGGTGCTGTTCCCTTAAATAAGCACCCCGGGCCCTGTAGGAGCCTGTAGAGCCCTGCGACACTCTCTCATCTCCACCTCCACCGCCACCCAGAACTTCCCAAAGAGCCCGTGCTCGGTCGGTCGGTCGGCAGCAACCGAAAGACTTGTAAATGTGCCTGCAGTTGGAACGAGAGGGATCCCAACCGCCCGGGATGGTTTGCTGCCTCGGATCCGTTTGCTACCTCCATCTCCCTCAGACTTCTCGGTTACAAACGGGAAACTAAGAGGAGGTTTGGGAGCCGCCAGCCCTTGGGGATGGGGAGAAATCAGGCAAGCCTGAGGATGCAGCTCTGCCTCCCAGGCTCCCCTGCCTGGTTCTTCACCCGCTGCCGCATCTCAGCCGCTGTGGGGGTCACAGCTGCTTGAGCCCCTGCTCCTGAACCCCTTCTTCTGGGGGCAAAGGTCAGCGATGGGGATTTCATCTGTCTTTCAACTGAACTCCCAGGTCCTGAACCGTTCGGCTACACCGGAGCAGTCAGGTGGAGTGGGGAAAGGAAGGTGGCTCGTGACGTCTTTTCTCCCGCAAAGACAGGGGACACTGCAGGGACAGAGCCAGCTGGGGATGGGGAGAAAAAGGCACGTTGTGGGTTACTGTGTCGGGGAATGGCTGGAAGCCCAGCGGCTGAGAGTGAGCAGCCTCTCCCCGGTACAGAGCTGGACACCTGGCTCAGGTGTGTTTCCAGCCAGGGCAAAGGCGGTGGGACCGTCCCCTCCCCTCATCACAGCTCCATGTGTCTATTGCCACAGCCTAAGGTGGCATCTGAAGGCTTAGCTTTCACACCGGACCAAGCGTGCGGGCAGCAACTCATGCTGGGTTTAGAATAAACGAAACAGCTGTTAAGCCTGGTCTCTTCTGTACACTCAGACTGCTTTTTTCTTTTAATCCTAAGTAGAAAATAATACTTATTTCAGCTTAAATTTTAAACTGTTACTTAGGGCCTATCATTTCTTTGTTCTTTTTCTTTTCTCTTTTTTTTTTATGAGACAGAGTCTCACTGTGTTGCTCCAAATAGAGTACAGTGGTGTCATCACAGCTCCTGGGCTCAAGCGATCCTCCTGCCTCAGCCTCCCTAGTGGCTGGGCCTACAGGCATGCGCCACCATGCCCAGCTCATTTTTTCTATTTTCAGTAGAGACGGGGTCTGGCTCTTGCTCAGGCTGGTCTCGAACTCCAGAACTCAAGTGGTCCTTCCACCTCAGCCTCCCAGAGTGCTAGGATGACAGGCGTGAGCCACCACGCCCGGCCAGGGCCTATCATTTCTATCTATTGAGATGATTTCAAAACTTAGTCCAGTTGTTAAGTGTATTCATTTCCCCTCCCTAGTGCATGCCACTGGCAAATTCCATCCTGCCTTCTACGTCTCCACCCGTGGCTGGGATGGGTCGAGGAGCAGGCCTGGGCAGGGGTCGGTTCCGTGGCTCGCCACAGCAGCCTCCCCACCAGCTGGACACTGGTCCTCTGAGGTAGGAGCTAGGAATACAGACAAAAGTCCCTGAGCCTATGGACCTTGCCTTTTAGGGAGGGGGGAAAATCAATGAACAGGAGAAATAAGTAAAAACATATAATCTGTTCAACGGTATTGAGTACTATGGAGAAAAAAAAATTCAGGGAAGAGGACGAGGAGTGGGGGCTTAGATAGAATGTTCATGAAAGGCCTGGTTGAGAAGGTGACGTGTGAGCAAAGCTTGGGGGAGTGAACCAAGCAGGAGTTTGGGGGAAGAGTGGTCGGGCAGAGAGAAGAGCAAGGGTGAAGGCCAAGAGCAAGGGTGAAGGCCAAGAGCAAGGAGGCTAGCCTGGCCGGAACGGGAGAGGGAGGAGGAGGAGGAACCTGAGACCTGACTTTGGCTCTTCCTTCCATTAAGAAGGGGAGCCACCAGAGAGTTCTGCCCAGACCTGGCACAATTGGACTAAAGGGGATCCCTCGCTAGACTAAGCCAGAGCAGGGGCTCGGGGTACACAGGGGCAGGAGGGGAGCCGCCAGTTGGGAGGCTGTTGCAGTCGTGATCTCAGTTCAATAATCTCTAGAGCTTTGCTAGGGATGGGCGCTAAATACACCTCTGTATTTTCTAAATCTGTCCTTGTTCCTATTTTTGAAATTTGGAGCCACTCTCTCGGAGGCTTCTAACTCCTCTCCATTTCCCCAGGATTCTTCAAAGGGGTTCGTGGAGATCAAGCCTCCACCACCGCGTTCGTGAGCTCTACCAGAGTCCCGCAGCGACATGGACACTCATTCAGGGTGCTGAGGAATGATCTCCATCGGTCTTCAATCCCGTCTTCGTCGTGCTTGTTGCGGAAGCACGTCATTCCGGGGAGGCGGCAGGGACGTGAGCAAGCCACTGTCCTGCTCTTCCGTCAGCCATCAACACTGCCTGTCCGGGAGTGTTCCTTCTTTTATTCTTTTTTTTGAGACAGAGTCTCACTCTGTTGCCCAGGCTAGAGTGAGTGCCGTGGCGTCAGCCTAGCTCACAGCAACCTCAAATTCCTGGGCTCCAGCCATCCTCCTGCCTCAGCCTCCTGAGTAGCCGGGAACACAGGCATGTGCCACCATGCCCGGCTAATTTTTTCTGTATGTTTTTAGTTGGCCAATTAATTTCTTTCTATTTTTAGTAGAGATGGGGTCTTGCTCTTGCTCAGGCTGGTTTTGAACTCCTGACCTTGAGCGATCCTCCCGCCTCGGCCTCCCAGAGTGCTAGGATTACAGGCGTGAGCCACCTCGCCCGGCCCGTGTTCCCTCTTAATGATTTTACCGGAACCGCCCTTGAGTGCTCCTCAGAGGTTTCACAAGTATCAGATCAACCAGTCCTTTAGCCTACCCAGTGTGATTCTTACCTGTTTGCGTTGTTCTTTTTCAGTTGTCATTTGTTTAAGAACATCTTCCCCTGTATATATGTTTTTAATTTTAGATAATATTTTATTTTAAAATATTTTAAATATAAATTTCTTATTTCTCTTTACTCTTAGGTTCCCAGTGGCAGAAGAGATTCTCCTATTTTTTGTAGAATAGCGATAATGGCTAACATGGATTGAGCACTTACTGCATGCTACTCACGGTGTAGGGGTTCCATGGGCATCACTTTATCTCACGCACAGCTGCCTTATGAAGTGAGTGAGTACTATTATCCCCATTTTACACATTCCGATAATAGAGCTCAGAAAGGTTAAATGATTTATCCAAAGTCACACAGCTAGTAGGTGGCAGAATCAGGATTCAAATGCTGTCTGATTCCAAGGGCTCGACCACTCGACTGTATTCAAATTTATATAATTCCAAAGTATGTCAGAAGTTTTCCGAGAGCACAGGAACTTCTGAGGTCTGTGTGCATCAGAGCTCCCTGTGCGGCCACTTTTATTTTGAGAGGCTGCCCTCCTTTTTTTTTTTTTTTTTTTTTTTTCTTAAATCTGGGATAATTTGCGACTTTATTGTCAGGACTTCAATTTTGAAACCTCTTGAACTATACTCCCTTGAGAACCGCAGCTGGCGATTCCTTCCTCTGAAGTTCTGAAACATGCTTTTACAGGCCCGGCTACGGACCCTCACCTTTCATTCCCTGGATCCTATCAACTCTACAATCCTACAGTGGCTTCCTCTGGAGGCTCTGATCACTCCGTTTGCCAATCAGTTCTTTGTGGGTCAGAATGAAGTCCGCAACGGCTTTTGCCCATGGGCTTCCTCTGCTTCTGAGCTCAGATGTCAGCTGGGCAAGTCAGGGGCTCATCAGAGGCTCGACGCTGAGCTGAGCCGGGCGCCAAGCGAGTACCTGGATGACAGAAGTCCCCACCACTGCTTCGCCTGGCTGCCATGCCGATTTTACAGCATCAGTTAGACCACGTGGCCCTGTGGTCCCCCCTTTCTTGCTAAGTGGCCTGTACCATTCTCATACCACAGCACCCTCCTGAGCCGTTTTCCTTTTACCCACACCCAACCAAAGCCTGGTTCTGCCTTGCTGGCCATCCACGGCCCTGTTAGTCCTGAACCAGTCACCCACCGTCCATCTCCAATGCAGACGCCAAATCCTTGTGCTCCTTTAGGTTCCTTTTGTCACAGCCCCAAGCCAAGAACCCAGAGCGCCCCTCTGCCTGTTGTAGAAATTCCCAGTCGCCAGTTTCCCCCCAGCCCCCACCTTCAGCACCACCGCACACAAAAAGAGACCAGGTGTGTCTTGCTTCTAGATGTCTTCGAGCTCTGAAAGAGCCTTTGTTTGAAAACGGCAGCTTCCTTCGCAACAAGAGAACACCGGTAGGTCGAGGGAGCGCTACAGAGCTATTCCCCATCTCCCAGTCGCCACCCTCCGGAATCAAAAAGGGCCAGGCCACCAGCCCGAGAGGAGGGAAGAACAGCCCAGGCTCCAGCTCAACCAGAAGAGTGATGTGTGGTCTGCCGTGGCATGGTACTGAGCCCACGGATATCTACCTTCTCATTTGCTCTTGGGACCGTCTCTATGAGTTAGGCTGAACAGGTAATATCCCCATTTTATAGGCGAGGAGCCTGAGGCTTGGAAAATTCACATAACTTACCTAAGGTCACGCAACCCGTAAGGGTAGGGCTGGAATTTGAACCCAGGTCTTCTCACGTTGAATTCCTATGCTCCATCCACTTAACCACACTACCTTCCACATACAGAACAAGGAAGTATAGATGGCGTGCACTGCTGTCCAGGTGTAACACTGGACAGGAACGATCAGCTGCTAACCACAGAGGGTAAAGAGGAGACGGCGTGACTTACAATGACGGGCATTATAGGAGCTGGTGCTTGAGCGCAATGGCTCTCACTTGGGAAGACCCCAACTCTGGTAGCTGAAGCCAGCCCCAGGACGCATCTGGTTTGGCCCCCTGCCTCCCAATGGCCTGGATGCCACCATCTCCACTCATTTCACGGTGAGCGGTGGAGGCGGAGCACAAACCTAGGCGCCCTGACCCAGAGCACGCTGCACCGGGTGGGAGTCGTTGGGAGACAGTGGCCACTTCCCCCAAGGCCTCCACCAGAGCCAGCGGTTCAGAGATGGAGAGTGCGTGGACCTCTGTGAATTGCCGTCAGATTTTTCTGTGTGCTCGTATGTGGGAAATTTTCTGGAGAAAGGACACCTTTAGATCTAACAAGATTCCGAAGTGGGTCCAAAACCCGGAAAGGTCTAGAACTACTGCTTGGCAGGTCCTGGAATCATACTCACAGCTGCTGGATTCAAGACCGCCTTTGGGAGTTGCCAAGGGAAACAGCCGCCCACGACAGTCTGAGGGTCTGTCAGGGAGCATTAGGTTGATGAACATCCTCGGTTTCTACACCTAAATGGGATTCAGATTTAGAGAGAGAGAGACATTTAACATAAGGGAAGTGAAGTGAGTTCTCGGTGTTTTTATTTGCAAAGCAAGGGCTCCTATGTCTGCCCTTAGCCTTCAATCCAAGCTTCAAGCTCTCAGCCCATTACAAGCTACAAGCATCCTGGGGTTCCGCCGCCTCCCCGACGTCATCTCCAGGGGTCCCCGACCCCTGAGAGCCACAGCAGAGCCCACGCAGCCAGGCAGCACCGCTTCTCTGACCACCAGGTGCCCGGGGGCGGGGGGGGGGGCAGAGGATTCAGCCAAGCGCCCTGAGAAACCTAGTCCAGAGCCCTTCTCTTCTCCGATCTCGGGTCGCTTAGATTCACCCAAATATCACACGAGCCCGTCCTGAAGCGCTGTGTGCACACGGGCACGCGCCTGTGCTCGCACACACGCGACTTCGGAATGTGCCGTGCAGCTCTGCTCCAGCCCCGGATTCTACACGCCATCTGCCAGAAGCTATTTTAAGCGCCTAATAAAACCGTTTTAGAATGAATCCTGGGGTGTTCTGCCCTTTGCTTCCCCAGAGCAAGAGGGACTGGGCTCCAGGTGAAGCTGAACTTTCCCACCAAGCCAAGAGGAGGAGGAAGAGTCAACCAAGGGCTAGCGGGAGACCCCAGGGAACCCCACACAAGCAGCACGGTGCATCTCAGCGTGGACTGCACTCGCTATTCCTGGGCTGGTAACTGAAGCCTCCACCTCATCTGGGGCTGGGGGCTGCTAGGACCTTACACGCAGCAGACCCGCCTGGAGGGCTGTCAAAACACATCTCAGGGCCCAACCTCAGAGTTCCCGACTCCCTGAGTTTGGGGTAGGGCCTTAACATCTACGCTCCTAACGCAAATTCTCCAGTTACTTTGGGTTCAGGGACCACACGCTGAGAGCCAGTGATCTAACCCGGGAGCTCGTTGTGAGGCTTAAACGAGAAAATATGTCAAGCGCCTGGCACGCAGTGAGGCGGCGGTTCTCAACCTGGGCTGTGCATTAGAATCGCCTGGGGAGCTTGAAACGTCCTGATGCTCAGCCCTGCTGACCAATTAAATCAGAGTCTCTGGGGACAGAGACGAACGTTACCACTTTTTTTTTTTTAAAGCTCCCAGGTGACTGAAATGTGCAGCCAAGGTTGACAGTCCCCGTGCTAAGAGCTCCATAAATGTGAAATGCCCTTTATGAGCTACCCGGGCTCATACCTCTCTGCTTCAGGGCCTCCCTCTCCTCCTCCTCCTCCCCTGGGTCCCATCGCCTACTCTGGCTCCCATGGGAAGGTTGGGCGGGGGGGAGGGGAGGAAGCTTTAACCTTGGCTTTGGCTTCCAGAGTGGGTCCCAGGGACCACGCGGATGAAGAGAGCTGGTCTTTCTCGCAGTGGCTCACCGGCCGAGTGGCTCATCACCAACCAGCCTGCCATCGCTGCGTCCCCGAGGGACTGGGGCCTCCAGGGAGAAGCAAAATCCAGCCCTGTCCCCAGGAGTTTGTGACAGAGGACAAAAGACTCTCATCGACTCTCAGATTTGGAGGGTTTCTCCAGCCCCCCACTCCCACCCCCCACAGAAGCTGCCCCTACAGCCTCTCTGTCATCCTGTCCCAGCATCAATGCTTTCAGTGACAGAAAGTTCATGGCCGCCCAAGGCAGCCCATCCAGCTTAACGATGCTACTCGTTAAAATGACAAGTGCGTCCCTAGACGACAGAAACCCACTGCCCTGTGACTCCCGCTCATTCGCTCCCAGCTCTGGAAGCTCTTGTCCCAGCCTTCCCCTCCCACGGGACTAGACCGCAGCTACGTGGAGGGGCCTTTCATGGCAAGGAGAAAAAACAACCTAGGCCGGGCGCGGTGGCTCACGCCTGTAATCCCAGCACTCTGGGAAGCCGAGGCGGGAGGATCGCTTGAGCTCAGGAGTTCGAGACCAGCCTGAGCAAGAGCGAGGCCCCATCTCTACTAAAAATAGCCAAACAACTAGAAATTAGCCAAACAACTAAAAATAGAAAAAATTAGCTGGGCATAGTGGCACATGCCTGTAGTCCCAGCTACTCGGGAGGCTGAGGCAGGAGGATCGCTTAAGCCCAGGAGTTGGAGGTTGCTGTGAGCTAGGCTGACACCATGGCACTCTAGCCCAGACAACAGAGTGAGACCATGTCTTAGAAAAAAGACAACCTGAAAATCGAGGGCACACTCACAAAGACCATCAAAGTGTCAGAAGGGCAACGCAGAGGTACTTTCTGTGAACATTTACTCTCTGGCTCTCACAGGTTGTGCTGGGAAACGAAAGTCAACATAACACAAAAATAGTCTCTAATGAAATGACCAATCTTGACCTTCACCTCTCACTGATACGTTCTCCCGGTTTAACCCCAGCCTCTGCCTGGCCCAACCCCAACCCCGTGTCAAAGGCCTTTGTCAGTCTCCGTGGATCGAGGGGGGCTCCCACCCCACAAATACAAGACAAACCTGTTCCCAAGGGCAATTGCAGACCTTGCCCCGCAAAACGCAGATTTCAATGAGGTTGATGAAATCAGTGTTGGAGGAGCGTTTATGTCACCCACAGAGTGGCCAGGGGGAGACCAATTAAACCCAAGAAGAGAACGTCAACAAAGATCACGACACAATAGTTACCTCGAAAATACATGATTTGGGGCATCAAAAATTAAGAGGGCTATGGGGAGCGGATGAAGCACCACAGTCGTTATGCAAAAACAAAGACTCTCTGTAAGATCCTACTGCAAAAGTCCAACGAGAAGTGATGAGCGTTTCCCTCCAGAGATCTGCCTTCTGGTTAAGCAGTCCAGTCTTACCCAAGGAAAGAATTTCCAGGTTATGTCAAGAGCACACGGCAGCGATGATGGAGAGTTAGATTTGGGGGAAGGCAGATTATGAGCTCATACAAGGAGGCCCAGTGAAGACTGCAACAGTCCGTTAGGGCTCTGCCCAGCAGGAGGAACTGGGCTTGCTTTTGAAGGAGGACATGTACCCACCACCACCACCACTGTCTTCCCGCCTGTCTCCATGGATACCTGCCACATCCCAATCAATAAAGGCTCCAAAATCTACGTCTCCCATGCGGAACACATAGAAGAATTAAATTGTGATGTTTAAGGTCAAGTTCTCAGGAACACAAGCATGCAGTGGACCAGGCCATGTGGCAAAGGAAGGGCCAAGGGCTGGAGGGGGCCCCCTGAGATGCAGGAGGAGGACACGCCTGGGAAACCACGCACACCCCTTGGTGCCCTCGGCCCAGCCCATCTGGGTGTGCTGGCAAGCCGGCCCCGCCAAGGGGCCTCCAATGGTCTGGCTGTTTTAGCCAGAGGAGTGAGGGGGAAGGACAAAATCACATTGGAGTAAAAGGGAAATCAGTGGCAGCCTTCCCCTCCACACTGGCGTTACACATCATGCACAGCAGAGGCTTCCCGCCTGCCGTCCCAGCCCTCCCCTGCCTCCAGCCGGACCCCAGAGAGGCAGAGCAGGGAGGAGGAGTAGGAAGGCAGAGTCTCCCCAGGTGGGTGTGAGACCCAAAGCAATGTCACATTTCCTGCCTCTCAGCCTCCCCACTATTTTTACAGAGAAGAAACAGGATAAGATTAACATCAAGGGGAAAGTCAGGTGTAAGGATCTGCACAGAGAGGGGAGGAGAGGTGGCGTACGTGTGTGCAGGTGCAGCTAGGGAAAGGTGCAGCTAGGGAAAGCGGCAGCTGTGGTCCCTGGCCATGCTGGTGCCAGCTGAGTGCCCAGCGGCTTCTCCCTTCGTCCCCTCCGCTGCCTGTCCAGGGGAAGGGCCCCTGGGGAGCCGGTGCCTGGCCCCAAGGTGGCTCAGATGAGAGGAGTCTGAATTGGGGTTGAGGAAGGGACAGCTGCTAATACCCCACCCCACCCTCACTCCTGCTTTGCTTTTTTTATTTTATTTTTTTATTTGCTTTGCTTTTTTTTAAAAGAAAATTTAAATCATCTGAGTTAGTTTTTCTTTTCATTTTTAATTCTGGTAAAAAAAAAACACACATAACAAAATGTATCATCTTATTTCTAAGTGTACAGTGGTGTTAAGTACGTTCTCATTGTTGTAAACCAGGCACCTGAACTCTTCATCTTGCAAAACTCTGCACGGATTAGCAGCACCTCTCCGTTCCCCACTCCCCCAGCCCCTGGCAGCCACCACTCCACTTCCCATCTCTATGAATTTGGCTGTTTTAGATACTTCATACAATTAAAATCATACACTATTCATCTTTTTTTTTTTTGAGACAGAGTCTCACTCTGTCACCCCGGGTAGAGTGCAGTGGTATCATCACAGCTCACTGCAACCTCAAACTCCTGGGCTCAAGCAATCCTCCTGCTTCAGCCGCCCAAGTAGCTGGGACTACAGGCATGCGCCACCACGCCCGGCTAATTTTTTCTATTTTTAGTAGAGATGGGGTCATGCTCCTGCTGAGGCTGGTCTTGAACTTCTAAGCTCAAGGGATCCTCCCACCTCGGCCTCCCAGAGTGCTAGGATTACAGGTGTGAGCCACCACGCCTGGCCTAGCATTCATCTAGGTTCAACCCTCAATGTTCATCCATGTTGTAGAACATGTCAGAATTTCCTTCTGTCGTAAAGCTGGGTAATATTCCATGGTATGTATACACCACGTTCTGTTTATCCATTCATCTGTCGATGCACATTGGGTTGCTTCCACCTCTTGGCTACTCTGAATATGTTGCTACAAACATGAACATACAAATAGCTCTTCAAGAGTCTGTTTTCAATTCTTTTGGATATATACCTAGAAGTGAGATGGCGGGATCATATAGTAATTCTATCTTTAATTTTCTTAAGAACGGCCATACTGTTTTCCATAGTGGCTGCATCATTTTGCATTCCTACCAGTAGTGCGCAGGGTTCCAATTTCTCCATCCTGCTTTGCTTTTAAAAGAACCTTTGAGAACTAGGGGCTCCCAGCATCTCCAGACTTGAAATGAGAACCCAGGACCTCGGTTGGGGTTGACAGTTGCAGCCTCTGCCTTCTCTTCAGGGCTCCCTATTTCCATTTCTGGAAGAATCTCAGCCCCTGAGCAGCCATGCCCTCCAGCAGGCCCAGGAAGAACAAAGAAAACAAGGGCTTCCAGGGCAGTGAGGAAAACAAACACGCAAGAGCACTGGGCTCAGATAACAGCTCCCAGTGCAGGGGAGAGAGTCGGATAAGAGCGAAAGCAGTGGGCTCCTGCCCCCTCCTGAGCAAGGGTAAGGAGACCAAGAGCAGGCCAGACATGGTGGCTCACGCCTGTAATCCTAGCACTCTGGGAGGCCAAGGCGGGCGGATTGCTTGAGGTCAGGAGTTCAAAACCAGCCTGAGCAAGAGCAAGACCCCGTCTCTACTATAAATAGAAAGAAATTAATTGGCCAACTCATATATAGAAAAAATTAGCTGGGCATGGCGGCGCACGCCTGTAGTCCCAGCTACTCGGGAGGCTGAGGCAGGAGGATCGCTTGAGCCCAGGAGTTTGAGGTTGCTGTGAGCTAGGCTGATGCCACAGCACTCACTCTAGCCTGGGCAACAAAGCGAGACTCTGTCTCCCAAAAAAAAAGACGAAGAGCAGAGGCTGGGCAGGGAGAATGGTGTGGAAGTCCAGGCCACTGTCAGCCCTACCCGGTTCCCCGACAGCCTCCCCCAGGCCCCTCTGCTTTGGGTTAGGGACCCAGCAGCAAAGGCTCGTTCTAAAGCCATGTCTGGTCCCATCGAGTCCCTGTGTAACGTGTTCTGGAAGCTCCTTGCTGCCCTCAGACCAAAGTCCGAACTCCTTGGTGCACAATCGCAGCCCTCATGCTCTGGCCCCCGCCTGCTTCTCCGGTGTCGGGTGCTGGGTCTCTCCCTCCACTCTGACATCCAGCCACGTGCAGGTGTCACAGCGCTAGAACACACGCAAAGTGCTCTAACATGCAACCATGTCAAGTTAAAAACTGGCCAGACCTTTCGACTTCCTTCTTCTCATTATCTGGCTTTTAGTGTCTTCCCAAAATTATGGAAAACAAAGGTAGGCAAAAAAAGAAGGGAGTGGAACCCCACAAATGAAACTTGAAACAGAAACTGTTGGGCTTCCTTGGAAAGTGATTCCAAGGCTCTGGATTGTGGGTGTATTTAAATTGATCTGGCTTTTCCTGCCCCAGACCCTGAGTAATGGAGAGTTTGCGGTTTCTTCAAGCCCCAGCCTGACTTCCCAGCTCTGACCAATGAGGACGTTGCTCCCCTCGGCCCTCCCTCCTCCCACCACCCATCCCCGCCCTCCTCCTCCTCTTGCCAGCGCACGCTGTGATCTATGCGCGGCTCCCTGGGAGCCCGCCTGGCCCAGAGGCCCCAGGTGTGACAGTGATGTATCTGTCCAGCCTGGGCCCTGATTGGCCATTCCCGGTGGAGCGTAGAGACTCAGCAAGACAACAATCTCCCCTGTAGCATCCTGAATCTTCTCCCACGGCTGATAAACAGCAAGTCCCTGAACTGGGAACATTCAGAAGGGAAGAGCGATGATTCAGGGGAGAGCAGGGCAAAAGAGGAGCCATCCAGAAGTGCCAGCACTCGCCCCAGGGCACCAGAGCTTGACATTCTGGGCACACGAAGGATTAGGGAATTTTATGTAAGTACCATTGTCATATTGTTCTAACCAAAACAGCATGCAGAAGCCGAGAGAACTTGTGCACCTATCTGCCTTTTCACTCCCGGGCCATCCCCGAGAGGGAGGGAGGGGCAGGCAGGTCTCTTTGCAACTAGAGCTACTGATATTTATTACCTGCTGCTGTTACTTGTCACTTTTCTTGTCATGAGACAGGTGTTTTGTACACATTATCTTCAATCCTCCCAACAATCCCAGGAGGTGAGGAGCTGCTTATTTAACATAAAGCAGTAAACAAATTTAAGTTTTTAATAATGAGAATTATTGCTCGGCATTGAGTTTGCAATGCCATCATTTTGCTTTGTTTTGTTCTTGTTTGCTTTTTAATAGCCTTCATTTTTTAGAGCAGTTTCGGGCTCCCGGCAAAATCGAGCAGATGGTACAGAAAGTTGCCATACAGCCCCGCCCCCAGCCCCCACAGAGATGCACTTGTCACAGCCGATGACCTACATGGACACATCGTTATCACTCAGAGTCCGGAGTTTATATCTGGGTTCGTAGACAAACTCCTGGTGCTGTACGGTCTGTGGGTCTGGACACGTGTACAATGACACGATCATTAAAGTGCCATACAGAGCAGTCTCACTGCCCTAAAAGTCCTCCGTGCTGAAGTGGATGATTTTAACCCGATTCTGTAGACAAAGAAATCGAGGTCCAGAATGTTTACGTGATGTACCCAGTGCCGGGTTCAGGATTTAAACCAGAGTCTGCCTGATTCCAGAGCCCAAGACCTTTCTGCCCTCCAGCACCCTCCTCTCTGGTGGCAGGGCGTGCAGTATGGCCCTTTGTCACCCAGCTAGCCGGGGGCAACGTCAGGACGGAAGCCCACGGTGCCTGCCCTAGTCCCAGATGGCCCTGGGGTCCCTCCCTGCCCTCGTGGCCCACCTCACATATTGATGGGCAGGTGACCAGGCCGGTGGCCACACCACAATTCCTGCGAAGTGGACAGTGCAGCGTTTGTCTCCCCAGGTGGCAGATAGGAAACAAGAGGCTCAGAGAGGTTAGGCGATTTACCCAAGGCCACATAGCGGGGACTGGAATCCAGGCCTCTTCCTGCGCCCACACATGAAATTGCTTTGCTGTTGACAAAGCAGCAAGCATTGCTCCAGGTAGAGGCAAAACACCAGGCTGCAGGGCTATGGCACTTGGGGAACACAAATGCCTATGATGAGAGCACAGAGAAAGGTCTTCTTCCCCTGCCTCCCGCAGACAGGCCCAGCACGGGCACGCCTGGGAAGGTCTCTGAGGACGCTGGCTTCAGACTTTTTCTTTCTTTCTTTTTTCTCTCTTTTCTTTCTTCCCTTTCCTTTCCTTTTTCTTTGTTTCTTTCTCCCTCCCTCCCTTGCTTCCTTTCTTCCTTCCCTTTCTCTCTCTCTCTCTTTCTCTCTCAGACTCCCTCTCTCAACGGCCACCCTGGGCCCCTCAGAAAAGGGACTTGACCACACCCAGGACAGAAGGACAGCATGAGATGGCAGGTAAGGGACAGCAGGACACCCTGCCCTGGTGACCAGCATAAGGCATCGGTGGGCCAGTGACCGGGCCAGTGACCACACTCTTCCCCTACGAACACTTTGGCTGCCATGCCCTTCCCCCATTTCGTGACTTGAGGAGGTCAGAGAGAGTATCCAAGACCCTTTCTCACCCTCATTCCTCTCTGTCCAGCAGGAGCCGTGTTAAACTTTAATTAGAGGAGATCCAAGGCAGTTAGCGTGGTGTTACAGTACATGCACAGAGTGCGTCACTGGAGAGCAGTGACGCCCAGCACACAGAGGCTGCGCAGGACCTGCCCTCACAGCACTGAGCCCTTTGCACCTCTTGGCTTTCCACATAGGTGCAGTCTCTTAATTATCTCTCTGCACTAGGGGTTGGGGAATGGGGGAACCACCTCAGGTGCAGAGCTCGATTCAGTCTGAAAGATGGGTTTCCAGTGAGATGAAACTCGGTCACACCCAAAGTGAGAACAGAGGGAGCCAGAGAGCTGAGGCTGAGACAGGCACCAACAGCTGTTGCCCCTAATTCTAGGACATGTCCCTGTGCTATCATGCATGCACACACACACACACACACCGTGGCTCCACTCTAGAAGGGGTGATTGCCAAGCATCACCCCCCAGCCTGTGTGCAACCTCTCCCACCTCCCTTGCTGCCCCCGTCCTGAGACCTGTACACCAGAGTCACACAGGACCCAGGCCAGACCCAGGGCAGCTTGCTGTTCTTGCCCTCTCATACTGTTTCCTGCTCTGAGCAAGGTTCCACCGTCATTCAGCCAAGCAGGCCGGAGCAGCGGAAAATTTCTGTTGCCAAAACAGCTAATGCACGGTGACATGGCATTAATAGCAGCACAGTGTCGAGACAGGAGGTAACGAAACTCTCTGCACTGGTCTGACCCTGCCCCCCTTTGCTCAGCCTAAGAGCCACATGCGAAGGACATTGATAAACTTGAGCTCCTTCAGCAAGGGCCCCGGCATGGGAGGTCTAGATGGGACCCTCCCGCGCTTGCGGCCTGTGACAGCCATCCTCAGACAGCTGCAGGACAGTCGGGTGGAAGTGGGAGGAGAACAGCTCTCAGAAGTTTTACAGAGGACGCTTAGAATACTGCAGGTGAGATCCAGGGAGTTCAGTTTCAGCTTGACATAAGATAATTCTCTAACGGCCAAAGCTGGCTAAAAATAGCACAGGGTATCTTGCGAGGTGGTGAGAGCTCTGTCACAATACATATTCAGACAGTACAGCCCGGTGCTTAAGAGCTTAAGCTGCAGAAGCAGGTACACCTGGCTTCACTTCCTGTCCCTGTCATTTACTAATTGTGTGACTTCGAGGAAGTTACTTAAAACTCAGTTTCCTCATTAGTCGACAGCATTGTAATACCTCCTGGGGTTCCGAGGCTTCCATGAGATCAGTGCATATAAAGTAGAGCACCTCGCAGTCATGGGCACTTGACAAATCTTAGCTGGAACCGTTACTGTAAACAATAAGCAGAAGCTAGGTGGCCACCAGTTGGGGACGCCAACAAAGTGACTCCCATAATGGCTGGGGACAGGACTAGATAATCTCTGAGATCCCTTCTAACTCGATGGGTATACACGTTCCTTCATTCGTTTCCTCTTTCTCTTTTCTCCTTTGACAAATGAAGGTTCTCTGTGCGAGAGACTATGCTAGACCCTGAAGATAAACAGGGTCAGAGGCTGCCTCACGCTCTCCCCTCTTCCTCCCAGACCTCCGTGGTTATTCCCGCCTTCAAGGCTGCCCCAGCTGATGGGACAGGTGCGCTGTAGGCATGCGCCCTCGTCAGCGTGACAAGCACCGAGCCCTGCGCAAAGCACGGGTGTGTCAGGACCCGGCTGTTCGTTCGCCCCTGTGGCTGGCTCAGGCTCACGCGCCGCCCCCCAGGCTGGCTCCGGACCTTTCTGATGACGCGTCCATGGCGCCCAGCCCTGCCGGCCACGGCCTGGTCCAGCAGGTATCTCTGGGCTAAAGAACACACAAGCAAACAGAAAAACGCCTGCAGACCCCGTCGTTACAAAAGGGACTGGCTGGCATGGCTCTCCATTCCACGAGGAGTGTGTGTTTCAGGAGGATGAATCAGAACCTCTCCATGGATGGATGGATGGATGGGACCCGGAATAACCAAGCAGCTGGCTGGCCCCCCCCAGGGCATGGCACCAAATCAGGGGCTCGGGCTGGGTCTCTGCTTTGGAATGCCGGGCATTCACCGATGGCAGCAACCACGCCAGTCCTGGTGAGTCCACGTGGGTAGGCGTATGCCAAGCCCCCAGCTGAGCCAGCAGGGCCGCTCTGTCCGTCAGCCCACTGAGCAAGGGGAAATGGACAAATCCACAATTACAGCCCGAGATTTTAATACCCTTTTCTCAATAATTGATAGAACAAGTAGCCAGAAAATTAGCAAGGACACAGAAGATCTGAACAATACCATCAACCCACTTGAACTAATCGACACACCTACAACGTGAGTGTGCATTCTTTTCAAGTATTCATGAAACTTCTATCAAGAGAGATCACCTTCAGAGCCGTAAAATAAAAGTTTTACAAAGAAAAAGTTTATAAAAATGTTATAGAAATAAAAGTTAATAAAAATCTAAAGGATTTAAGTCATACTAAGCATGTTCTCTGACCACAATGGAAATAAGAAATCAGTAACACGAAGGTAACTATTAATAGCAAGTCCCTAAATCAGGGCTCCTCAAACTACGGCCCGCAGGCCACATGCGGACATTTATCCGACCTGCCGGGTGTTTTTGCTGCTGCTGCCTGTCCTGCTTAGCAGCCGACTCGTCCCGGGCCCACAGTGCGCACTCTCCAACGGTCTGAGGGACAGTGAACTGGCCCCCCATTTAAAAAGTTTGAGGACCCCTGCCCTAAATATTTGGAAACTAAATAACACACTTCTAAACAATCCATGTGCCAAAGAAAAGGAAAATTAGGAAATATCCTCAATTGAATGAAAATAAAAACACAACATATCAAAATCTGTGGGGTGCAACTAAAGTAGTACGTAGGGGGAAATTCATAGCACTAAACACCTGTTTTAGTAAAGAAGGTTTCAAATCATCTCTTCTACTTCTATCACTGCCCTATCATGATGATCTGTTCATATCTCCCCCACGAGACTGCAAGGGCTCTGAGGACCATATACTCATGTTTCTTATCCATCCTGGGTCTGCAGAACCTAACACCTGCTCCACCTCAGGCCTCCAGAAACACGACTTGACTAGAATTCCACCCTCGTGGGTTCCCTGTCACAGTGGCTAGGAGGATGCCCTCTGGAGCTGGGCCTTCTATTCTATTCTATTTCATTTGGAATAAACAAAATTCTGACCCTGTCACATGGCCTGGGGAAGCTCTGAGGACTAGAGATGGGCCTCTTTCCCAAGCCCAATCCGTGAGGGAAGGCAGCACCCAGCGGCCCCAAACCCTGACAGCCCACTGAGCTCCTTCCCACCACAGGGCTTTTGCGCTTGGTGTTCCCACCTCCCATGTCTGGCTCTGCTCACTATTTTGGTTTTAGCTCAGGTCTCCTCAGAAAGGTCTGGGACAATGTGCTCCTGATGTTTCCACATGTGCATCGCCTATAATCCCTCTTCTGGTACCATCACCAGATCTGGCCCTGGTTAACTGTCAATCAAGCTTCCCTGGTCTCCATCCTGGTCTCCCCTGGCTACAGAGCGAGGGCCCTGGACTGTCCCCGGACTGCAACTCCTGAGCAGAGCGTGGCAAGCACACTGCCAGGAGACATTTGTCCCCATGGCTACCCCATGGAGAGACCGTTAGTGCCTGCCATAAAGAGACCCAAAATAACCCTGGTTCCTGTGCCTCCTTTTGTTCTTTTTCTCTTTTCTCCTTCCCTTTGATTCTATGAGCTCCCTTGTCCTTCCAAAAATTTCTTTTTGCTTAAGTTGTCCAGAGCTAGTTTCTATTGCTTGCAATAAAGAACTCTGATACTCATGTCCCATCTTCAGTTATTATCTGTTTATTCCCTCGGTAGCATTTTTCAAAATCTAAAATGATTTTTTAAAATATATTTGATTACATGTTTATTGTCTGCCTCTGCCACTAGGACGTAAGCTCCATGTCAGCAGGGACCTTTTCTGTCCTGCTCCTGACTGTCCCTAGCACCTTGCCCAAGCCCGGCACATAGCGTGGACTCCGGAGGAAGGTAGGACCACACCACGGCCTGGATCTTTTTCTTTTTTTTTTCCCCCTATTTTTTTAAATTTTAAGATGGGGTCTCACTACATTGTCCAGGCTGGCCTGGAACTCCTGGGCTCAAGAGATCCTCCCACATCAGCCTCCCCAGTAGCTGGCATTACAGGTGTGTGCTGCTGTGGCCTGTGTCTTACCATGAGGCCCACTTACTCTGACTGAGCCCTGAGCTGCGTGAAAGACAGGAAAAGGAGAGGGCTTACGGGAACCAGTGAATGAGCTTCCACCTCTCCCAGGAGATCAAGCTGCAGCTTTGGATTCCAAGCAACAGATTCCAACACCAGATCTCTCCTCGCCTCCCCCTTTGATCTCCACCGATCCCTCGTAAGTCTTGAGCACCGTCTTGTAAATCTTTAATTACAAGAAAATTGCAACCCGACCAGCGAACACACGAGCGGTGTTGATAAATATTTAAAATTGCTACAGCAGCAGATCTGAAGGGATTAAGAGAAGATACATTGGGGTGACAGTTATTCAACACTGAATCCCAGCAAATGTTACTGAGCAGATAAATAATGCAAACTCCTGACAGCCACTCTGTTGCTGACAAGATGGGAGAGACACCTGCTCGGGGACTTGGTGTCGTGGGGGGCGGTGGGTCCTCGCGGCCTGTGGCGGGGTATGGAGAAGAGGGGACAGCCGTGGACTCAGCTGCCTGGGCCCCTGGAGGCCTCCCCGCCTCCCTGTCCCTCAGCTCCTGTAGCTCCGGGGAGGGGGGCGCACGGTGGCTGGAAGGGAGGGAGGAGAAGTCTCCAGAATGAGTGATTTGGAGGGCTCCAGCGGCTGGGCTGTCCCCTAGGGCTGTCCGTCAGGCGGCCCTGGCTCTGACTGTCCCCGGGGCTCTGGAACTGGGCCACTTGGCTGTCATCATCACACAGCCCTTTGGAAGAAAGGAAAGCAGCATTGCTTCCTTCATTCCTTCACTGCCACTGCTTTAGTTCTCTGCTCATTTCTCGATTCATCATTCAGCTATTTCTCCCACTTATGCACTAATTGACTCGTTCATTTATTCATACATTCGCCAGTTTATGCATTCATTCATTTATGCATTTATTCAATCATTCATACATGCACTAACTTACTTATTAGTTACTCAACGATCAAACATTTATTGAACACTTTTTTTTTTCTTTTTTTTATTGTTTGAGACAGAATGTCGCTTTGTTGCCCAGGCTAGAGTGAGTGCCGTGGCGTCAGCCTCACTCACAGCAACCTCAAACTCCTGGGCTCAAGCAATCCTGCTGCCTCAGCCTCCCGAGTAGCTGGGACTACAGGCATGTGCCACCATGCCCGGCTAATTTCTTCTATATATATTAGTTGGCCAATTAATTTCTATTTATAGTAGAGATGGGGTCTTGCTCTTGCTCAGGCTGGTTTCGAACTCCTGACCTCAAGCAATCTGCCCGCCTCGGCCTCCCAGAGTGCTAGGATTACAGGCGTGAGCCACCCCGCCCGGCCTACTGAGCACTTCTTAAAGCTAGGAGATACAAAGCTGGGGAGACCAAGGCTTTGCCCTTGAGACCCGAAAGCCTCGGAGGAGGCAGGGACAAGGGTCTGAGAGCCTATGAGGGGTTGGGGACAAGAAAGATAAAAATATCACAATATAGTAGACTCTTGGCATTTGCAGGTTCCATATTTGCAGTTTGACTATTCAGTAAATACCCACAAAGGTCTGAGACTGTCAGAGATTTGCACTGTTGTTGACACACAGCTTTGAATCATGCATGTGCTGAGGCTGGTGTGTAAAAATGAAGAAAGCATCTGATGAAGTCTGGAGAAGTCAGGAAAGTCTTCCTGTAGGAGGAGATGCTTGGGTGCTAGCTATATGCCAAGCACTTTGCTGTATTTTTCTTTTTTCTTTTTTTTCTTTTTTTTTTTTTGAGACAGAGTCTCACTCCATTGCCTTGGCTCACTAAATGAACAAGTTTGCCCGGGGAACCAGCCCCGTTGATTGAGGTTATGATATCCAGGTGTTCTCCAGGGAGAAGGACATTCCCCAAGACTCCTCAATTATATTCTCACTGTCTGGGAAAATTACTTTTATATATTACAACTAGATAGCAAAATTTTCTGACATAGGGTGACTGGGGGAGGCCGTGAGAATTCCCCAAGTGTCTGCAACAACAGAGACCCCCGATGTGGCCAGGGACTGGACCAGATGCAGGGACGGGGGGCAATGACCTCGGGCCCTCTGGATATTCCAGTGTCCTCTCCTCCAAAGGGCTGTAGCTGAGCCAGAGCCGCTGGAGACGACTGGCTGAATCTTTCTAATTGATGTCCTGCACACCTCAGCGGTTACCCACAGCCCAGGCTGGCTGTACCCCAGGGGGGCTCAGTACTGACGATGTGCCCCGCGGCGTCCTTCCAATGAGCCCCTCACGAAGGACTCACGCGTTGCCTCCTGCCACTTACCCCAGAAGGGAGGCGGGGCTGAGGCAGGGTACAGGTCCCCGTTCCAGTGTCCGACAGGCAGGCGGCAGTCACTAAGGAGCCCGTCGGAGGCAAACGGGGATTTCGTTCACTCTGATCTTAACCACCTGTGTCCTCACACCACTTCCTAATGGTCCCTGTCTCCGTCTCGCTCTCTCACGCAGTCATTCATGCAACAAAGACGTGTCGTGCTTGAGAAGCAACCCGTTGCTGTAAAGATTGCTAACTCCGTAGCCAGACTGTCTGGGTTTCAGTCCCAGCTCTTCCACTAGCAGCTCTGCGATCTTGGGAAGACGGGAGCCCAGACACCTTGTCTGCAAACGGGCAATAATCAAACACTCCCTCCTGGAGTTGCTGCGAAGAGCAGGTGAGTTAAATATGTAACCTGTTTAGGGGGGTTGTTGGCACATGGTGCTAGAGACAAATATTTTTGCTATTAAAAAAATAATTATCACTATGTGCCAAGCACAGTGCCAGCCTCTGCAGGTAAGACAGTGGCCGGCAAAGAAACTGCACCTGCCCTCGTGGAACGTAAATCTCGAAACAGCAGGGAAACTACACCTTATGATTGTGGAAAGTGGAAGGAAGCAGAAGCACAGGGCCTGGAGGGAGATTACACAGTGGAAGGGGCAGGAAAGGCTCTCCTTTGGATGTAGCGTTGAGTTGAGGTCAAGGGCCGGTGGGAGCTGGCTGGGCAAATAGCTGTGGGGGAAGGGCACAGCAGGTACGGCCAGGTTGGGGGGACCCTGGCCGTGTGGAGCTGATAGGCCAATGTTAGCATAGTATGTAGAGATCTTCAAAGTGCAGGGCAGGGAAGGCAGGAGCTGAAGCTACCCAGGGGAGTCAGAAGTTGTTGGTGTGGCCCACGTAAGAGCAGACACAACACCACAGGCAGGATCCATGACACAAGAACTGATAAGCTGGACTTCACCAGGATTAAAAACTTCTGCTTTGCAAAAAAGACACTGTCAAGAGAATGAGACGACAAGCCACAGACTAGGAGAAAATATGTGCAAAAAGCATATCTGATACAGAGCTGTTATCGAAAATATATGAAGAACTCTTAAAACTCAACAGTAAGAAAACAAACAGGCGATTCAAAACTGGGCCAAAGACCTTAACAGACATGTCACCAAAGAAGAAATACAGATAGCAAATAAGTGTATGAAAAGATCCTCCATATCACATGTCATCAGAGAAATACAAACTAAAACAACAACGTGATACCACTATACGTGTTGGAAGGGCCCAAATCCAGAACACTGACAGCACCAAATGCTGGCGAGGATGTAGAGCAACGGGAACTCTTGCTCACGGCGGATGGGAGTGCAAAATGCTACAGCCACTTTGGAAGACACTTTTGTGGTTTCTTACAAAGCTAAACATACTTTCACCATGTAATCTAGCAGTCACACTCTTTAGTATTTACCCAAATGAGTTGAAAACTTATGCCCACAAAAAACCCACACACAGATGTTTATAGCAGCTTTGTTCGTAATTGCCAGAACTTGGAAGCAACCAAGGTGTCCCTCAGTAGGTGGGTGGGTAAATAAACTGCGGTACATCCAGACAATGGAATATTATTCGGCGCTAAAAGGAAATGAGCCATCCACGGAGCCATGAAGAGACGTGGAGGAAACTGACTTCCATATCATCAAGTGAAAGAAGCTGATCCGAAAAGGTTACGTGCTATATGATTCCAACTACTCTGTGTGACACTACAGTGGCGGATACCCGTCGTTATATAACACACTTGTTCACAGCTACAGAATGTGCAGCACTGAGAGGAGCCCCACTGTGCACCTGGGCCCTGGGTGACAGCTATGTGTCAGTGTAGGTTCATCGGCTGTAACAAATGCACCACTATGGTGGGGGTGGGGGAGAAGGCTGTGCATATGGGGGAGAGGTGGTACCTTCCTCAATTTTGCTGCAAACCTAAAACTGCTCTAAAAAGTAAAGTCTATTAAAAAGGAAAAATAAAGTTGACCAAGACAGCAGCAGTGGGGATGGAGGAAGAGGTGAGTTGCAGACGGGATGAATGAGGAACTGACAGCAAACTGACTCCAGCTTGGCTCCAGTGTGGGGTTGGGGATGTGACTCACTGAGGGTCCGCTGGAGGGCAGGGTGTCGGCTGGGACGGCTTCTGCTTAGACATCCTGAGCTTGGGGAGTGTGTGGAATGCCCGGTGGGAGTGTCCAGCAGCCCTTTCAATCCATGTTTCCAAGGTTCCGAGACGTCGTGTAGAACGGGGAGGCACGCACGTATGGAAGGCGGGTCAAGCCATGAGAATGGAGAGACTGCCCAGGACAACATGAAGAGAGAAGAGCAGTGGGCCGGGTCTCTGCACGGGTTCCCCGAATGGCCTGAACGTGTAATCTGGAAAGTGCTCCCCCGTGCAGCCCAGCCGCCCCTCCCGGCCTCCCTCTGAACCCCCACGTTGCACCCTCTTCCCGGTCCCCATCAAATGCAGCCGGCCTGGGGCTCCCCCTCTCGGGAGAGGAAACTTGGTCAGAGACTCGGTGCCCACACTCCTGCCCGGGGTGGGCTGGCAGGCAGGAGTGGGGTGGAGAGAGCGGAAGTGCAGGAGGAGCCAGGGAACTAGGGACCTCGCTGGGAGGGGGGAGGACGAGATGGGAAGGTGAAGAGGAGGAGGAGAGAAGGGAAGGGAGAGGACTCAGTGGAGAGGGGAGGAAAGACAGGGACCTTCAGGAACCAATCCGGCATGCACTGTGCTTTTTTTCGTTTAAACTTCTGGAAGCTCTCATTTTCCCTCGGTGGGAAAGGGAGCTTCTTGCCAAATACGTGAACGCAGGTGTAAGTGCGCATGTAGCTGCGAGCGTGGGTGGCACGAGAGGGACTCAGAACTGGGGGTGCACACACGTGCAGGTGGAGGCTGTGTGGGAGCAGGCACAGCCTGACAGGGAAACCAGAAATGGGGGAGAGGCCTCAAAATCTGCAAGCTGCTTTTCTGCAGCCCTGACGAATCTGCTTCATTTCCTGTGTGCCTGTCCTCATACCTGCACCCACGTGACTTTACCTCACTATCACCTTCACGAAGACAGAATCTTATATTCTGCTCTTGTGGTTGACCAATAGTTAACACAGCGTAGCTCGGTTGTTCTCAGCCAGGGGTGGTTAGATATTTCTGGTTATCACGACTGAGCGCAGGGGCGTCTGCTGGCATCTAGCAGGTACCCAGGGTCGCTGCTAAACATCGTACCCTGCACAGGACAGCCCCAGCCCCTCACACCCAAGAACCTTCCAGTCCAAAATGTCAGGAGCGCTGAGACCAAGGAACCCTGGTGTAACTCAATGCACTAACGCATGTCTAACACAGGAGCATCATCATGTAAAAACGGGTTCTATGTCTCATTCCCCATTTAGCAAAGATACTTTCATTTTATTTATTTATTTATTTATTTTTTGAGACAGAGTCTCACTCTGTTGCCCAGGCTAGAGTGCCATGGCATCAGCCTAGCTCTCAGCAACCTCAAACTCCTGGGCTCAAGCGATCCTCCTGCCTCAGCCTCCCGAGTAGCTGGGACTACAGGCATGTGCCACCATACCCAGCTAATTTTTTGTATATATATTTTTAGTTGGCCAATTAATTTCTTTCTATTTTTAGTAGAGACGGGGTCCCGCTCTTGCTCAGGCTGGTTTTGAACTCCTGACCTTAAGTGATCCGCCCGCCTCGGCCTCCCAGAGTGCTAGGATTATAGGCGTGAGCCACCGCGCCCTGCCAATATACTTTCACTTTAAATGTTAATATTCTGGTGGTAAGAATTCTCATACCTTGATGGCAGGAGGATTATCAATTAGTGTAAGCTCTCTAAAGAATCATTTAAATATATGTATTAGGGGCCTTAGCATGTTCACTCTTAGATCAGTAATTTACTTTGTAAAATTTATTCTTGGTAGAAAAATCTTAATTCAGAGATATATACAAAGATTTATACAGAAGGATGTTCACTGCAGCTTTATTTATAATGGTGAAAAATTGGAACAGCATAAATATCCAACTACTGCCTACTGGTTACATAAATTATGAAACATTCATAGCACAGAATAATATATGTAGCACTCAAAATTATGTTTATGAGATTATTTAATAACATAGGGAAATACTCATGTTAACTGAAAACCTAAATACAAAGTTTTTGAAATATGTATAAGCACAGAAAAACAGGCTGTAGAGAAATACATCAAAATATTAACTGTGGATATCTCTAGGGACTAGGATCACAGCTAGTTTTTATTTTCCTATTTTTGAAAAACATATTTCCAGCCAGGCACAGTGGTTCGCACCTGTAATCCAAGCACTTTGAGAGGCCAAGGTGGGAGGATTGCTTGAGGCCAGAAGATTGAAACAGCCTGGGCAATATAGCAAGACCCAATGTCTACAAAAAATTTTTAAAAATTAGCTGGGTGTGGTGGCACACACCTGTAGTCCCAGCTCCTTCGGAGGCTGAGGTGGGAGCACTGCTTGAGCCCAGGAGGTTAAGGTTACAGTGAGCTATGACTGGGACATTGCATTCTAGCCTGGGCAACAGAACGAAACCCTGTCTCTAAAAAAAAAAAAGAAAAAAAATTCCAATTGTTTTTTTTTTTTTTGCAATGAACATGTGTTACTTTTATAATTAGGAAAATTTAATACTGCATAGGAATCCTGATATCAGAATTACAGATAGCCTAAAGTTATTCATCAAAAAATAAATATATACATTAAGGGCCTACCATGTGCCAGACACTGTGAACAGGGGCACATGTGGCCTTATGATTAATAGTTAAATAGCTACCATTTGTTGACAGCTTATTGTGTAAGTACTAGATGCCTTACCATGTTGATCCCCTGATCTCTGCATAACACACCCCAAAAATCTGGTTAAGTCTTGGGATTAAGGTCACATGGCTGGTGAGCAGTGACCAAGATTCACATGAGATTCATTCGCCCCCAGAACAAATTACCTGTCTACTCTGCTCCCAGCCTCAGTGGCCTGGGTCATTTCAGAACTATAAGACGGGGCAAAGCGGGGGTCACCAGGGAAGATTTTAAGGTCGAGAGAGCCAGACAGAAAAGGGCCTGCGCGGGGACAAAGTAAACCACAGACAGGGCGTCTGGCAGGAGGGCCGAGGGTTAGGTCTGCAGTGTTAGGGCAGGTGGCGGGGCCAGGCCTGGGGCAGAGGGATAGGCACTGTCATACCTGATGGTGCTCTGAGCTGCCCATGGGAAGGGAGAAAGAGAGGAAAATGAAAACCATCTAAGAAGTGGGAGGCCGGGCGAGGTGGCTCACACCTGTCATCCTAGCACTCTGGGAGACCGAGGCGGGAGGATCACTCAAGGTCAGGAGTTTGAAACCAGCCTGAGCAAGAGTGAGACCCTGTCTCTACTAAAAATAGAAAAAAATTAATCGGCTAACTAAAAATATATAGAAAAAATTAGCCGGGCATGGTGGTGCATGCCTGTAGTCCCAGCTACTCGGGAGGCTGAGGCAGTAGGATTGCTTGAGTCCAGGAGTTTGAGGTTGCTGTGAGCTAGGCTGACGCCACGGCACTCTAGCCTGGGCAACAGAGCGAGACTCTGTCTCAAAAAAAAAAGAAGTGGGGGATTACAAAGGAGAGTGCCTAAACACAGCTGCGGCCAGAAAGGAGAACATCCCATCCCCAGAAGCAAGTCAATTAGAAAAAGTTCCAGAAAGTGTGGGGCAAGTACAGAGGGGAATGTGTTTCTGCTGCAGACCAAAGCTCAGGGGACTTGGGGAACAGAAGGAAATCAGGGACCTCATGGGTTGTAAAGGGCTACTGAGGCTGCCTCCTCCCAGAAGGAACAACAGAAAGGCTCCTGCTTCCTTGGTGACCAGGAAGCCCAGGACAGGCTGGGAGAGGAGAGAAGGGGAAGCCCCAGAAGAAAAGCTGGAGACTATTAGGAACTCGGGATCGTTGGATTAGCTTTGCAAAACTAAATTAAGTAATGGAACTGGCCATCTATGCCGGAGCAACCTGGGCAGCTTGTAACTGGGAGGGACTAGTCTCTGCACTTCCAATAGCTACGGACCAAGCCAATGCTCCACTCAAAGCCCAGGTGGCTGCTATTGGTGGAGACATCCTGTCCCCTTCAGTGACAGAGACAGAAGCCCATGGTGCAGAAATACCAGGGCAGTGTGAGCTGACTGCCACTCACGGTCTGCTTGTTTGCTTCGGCGCAGACATTTTCTGGTTCAGGAACTTCCAGGAGGCAGTACCATGCCATGAGTCCAGAGGCCTGAGTTTGAGGCCCAGGTCTACTGTATGTCACAGGATCAGACACATGCCACTTAACCCTGAGCTTCCACGTCCTCATTTGTGAAGTGAGAATAGCAGTGCACCCCCTCCCCTCCTGGCCTCCCCTCCCTTCCCGCCTCCCCTCCCCAGCTCTGTCAGTGCCTCCTGTCTGCTCCCGTACAGGGGAGGTGAGAAAGCGCCTGGTTCACAGGGCAGCAGTGAGAGTTCAACAAGGTAACACGCAGCAAACGCCCTTAGAAAAAGCCTGGCCCAGAGTAAGTGCTCAATGTCATTGCTGCGCTGCCCCTGTTGTTTTGAGGCTAATTTGAGATAACAGATGTGAAAGTGTTTTGAGAAACACAAAGCACTCCATGTTCAAATCAAATGTGTTATTTCCATTCTTCCCTCTTCCTGTCTCTCGTTTCTCAAAATGCCTCTCCCCTCCCCAGACAGCTCCAGCTGGCTCTGCAGACAGCAGGGCTGAGCTCTGGTCTCAGTGCTCCTCGCACGAGGGACTTCTAGCCCTTTGCATGTGGGCTTCCCGTCCTCACCGCAGCTGGCTCCATCCTAAAAAGCCTTAAGTCAAATACACTTTGCCACTAGAAGACTGATTTCTTTCTGAAGCTCCCATCTGATCTACTGGAGGAATTCACATTCCTCCAACTATCGTAACTTTGCTCTGTATCTCAAGAACTCATAACCCTGGCCTTATTTTGCAAATAGAGCGTTCTCCCTCCCCCCTAAACTTTACCTTATAAAGCTTCCTCAGATGGAGCAAAAACATTTTCCTCTGCCCTGTAGTAGAAGGCAGGAAAGCAAGTAGGATATGGGTAGGGGATGATCCAATAAATTCTGAGCATGAAAAAATTCTACAGCATGAAAAAATGAACAGCATAAAGCATTATTAATGCAATGCTCTTCCCAATGAATTAACCCAAACGATCCTCTCCTGTCTGGTCCTCAGTAAATATTTGTTGAATGAATGAATGTTAACAGCACATGATTCTGTCTTTCCTGCTCTGATAAATTATAAAGTCCATGTAGCCAAGTCACCATCAAACCTCGTTTATATGCGATCTTTGTTTTGGGACTGAGGCCAAAGTGAAAAACTTATTTGTGAAGAAGAAGTGCAAATGTCCATTTTGGCCCATTGGCTCCCTGTATTTGGTAGGCACAGGGTCCACCTGCCTTAGTGTTGACCGTGGCCTCTCCCTCTCTCCCAGGTAAACCAGGGTTAGGCTGCCCCCACTAGGTGGAAGCGTGCTGGGACCCCACAGGCAGCTCCAGTGAATGTCCCTCATGTGCAAACTCACTGTTCTCCAGCTGGGCCCAAAAGTGTGCAGGAAGAAGGAACCACTCCTTCAGGATAGCGCCTGCCCTCCGCTGAGCCTGGCTTTACTCAGTGCAGACAGTTAAGTCTCTCCATAGTGCTGTGACTAGTCTGTCTGTCCTTGGTTAGAATTCCGCAGGGAAATCACACTCAGAACCCGGTCGCTGTCCGCACACAAAGCATGCTGAGAGATTCCAGGGACAATCATTCCTGAGTCAATTACCTAAGTGCAGAAGCACCTGCGCAGGGAGCCGGGGGAGAACGGAGCAGGGACAGGAGGTGGGGAAAAGTGACTCGCGCATTAATCACAAAGCAATAAGTGGATGACAAGGGGCCTTGGAGCCTCTGTGTCTGTCCAGCTGGACAAGGCGTAAGGAAAGGTCACTGTTGTCCAGGCACTCCCATCCATCATGAAGACACCCGCTTACCTGGCTTCCAAGTGTCCAGCGTCCTGTTTTCCCCGCTCGGCAGAGATGCTGCCCTGGCCTGGCTCGTTGTCCTTGATTCTGCCCTCTCGGCCATGCTGGCATGCACCTGCCCTGCCCCACCTGGTCCCACCATGGAGGAGGACGTGGCTTTGGCTAATTAACCTTCAGGAGGCCATTTGCTGGGTGTGGCCTGCCTCAGTTCCAGAGAACTACAAACTCTCTTCCTATGCCCTGTGTCTTGCCCATTGTCAGGGTCCAAGAGGGAGAGAGGGCATAAATTCTCCCTGCTCTTCTACGGACTGACCTGCCCACTCCTGCAAGCGTCTTCCCTCCCCTGGCAGCCTATCCCCACCCCTCCGTCCCCCCGAGCACAGAGGTCCCTGCTGGACGGAGCACCCTTCTCAGCTCCCTGGCCCTCTCTGAGCTGTGCTCTACCTAACTCTCTCAATCAAAACCTGTTCCCAGGTTCAGGCCAATTCGTTTCTGACATTATTTCCAGGGCAGGTGTGTTTTGTCTTCCAGGTCTTTTCCATTTTAATGGGGAGGAAGGTTTTTGCCCAGGTGTAACCCTTGGCAGGGGATTCCAGCAGTAGCTTCAGGAAGGAAAAAAGAGTCTGGACTAGAAGGGCTCTTTTATGCCTCAAATCACAGACAGAGCATGAGCTTTGAATTCAGACACTAGATTTAAATACTGGCACAACTTCCTAGCTAGATAACCTTGGGTGAGTCATTTAACCTCTGCTAGTTCCTCATCAGCAGTCGAGATAAACACATCCACCTCACTGATCTGAGGAGAGAATTTAATAAGGTATATATTTTAAGATCCTGGTACAATGCTGAAACTATTCTCTTTAGTGTGGAATGGCCAGAACTTCCAGCACTGGGGAGGGGTGAAGGTAAGGGATTCAGACTGTCCCTTGCAGCTGAATATAAGCAGGGCAAGCTATTTTAAAGGCACTTGGCCCCAAATGTGTACAGCACCTGTGTTCCACACCCCTCTGGATTTCCACGATTATAGTCATCACACTGGGTAAGCATTGATCCTCTTTTGAAATGTGAAAATTCTTGTGTAAGTTACTAATATTGTAATGTGAAATGTCCTGGAGCTCAAAAACCAGGAGAAGCAAAGATTGTCCCAACTATGGAAGGCAAGTTATATGCCAGGCCCTGAGCCAGGCACTCTCTTGTCCATGATCTCTTTCTACCCTCACAATAACTTTCAGAGGTAATTATTGTTTTGTTCTGTTTTGTTTTGGAGACAGAGTCTCACTCTGTTGCACAGGCTAGAGTGCCATGGCGTCAGCCTAGCTCACAGCAACCTCAAACTCCTGCTCAAGCGATCCTCCTGCCTCAGCCTCCTGAGTAGCTGGGACTACAGGCATGCGCCACCATGCCCAGCTAATTTTATATATATATATATATATATATATTTTTTAGTTGTCCAGCTAATTTCTATTTTTTTATTTTTATTTTTTTTAGTAGAGATGGGGTCTCACTCTTGCTCAGGCTGGTCTCAAACTCCTGAGCTCAAATGATCCTCCCACTTCGGCCTCCCAGAGTGCTGGGATTACAGGTGTGAGCCACCACACCCAGCCCTATAATGGAGACGTTTCTGAGGCTCAATAAAACCTGGCCGAAGCTGGTGTGCAGGACAAGACAGGCAATGGGGCTTGGGACCATTTCCCTTCCCGAGAGCCCACTCCAGCACCCGGGGTGTAGGATGTAAGCAGAGGGGCTATAGACTTCAGAAGCCAACCGCTGACTAGTATCTGGTAAACTGAAGCAGAGATTTCCTCGCATGTCAGTTTTAACATTTGCAGCCTGGGCTTTCAACTCCTCCTCACCAGGAGTTTGGCTGGTGAAGCCGCCCCACCTGCTCCACATCTGAGAATCCCGTGCTAAAAGTCAGAAGGGATCAAGGGCGCTGCTTATAAAGGCACAGCGCTGCTCAGCCTCTCCCAGAAACCACAGGGAGAGCACGTGCCCTGGAGTTTGGGGTTTCATTCTAAACAGGTGGGACATCCCATCACGGCCCCAGAGGGGAAGGTGGGTGGAGCCCAGTGGAGGATCTGCGGGCACCAGCGTGGGAAGTGTTGCTGTCCTGTCATACCCGCTTTTGGCTGCATTCACGGGAAAGAGAGAGCAGGGGGAAGGAGACAGATCCTGACGGTTTTTAAAGGAGAGTGCATTTAAACTTAAACTCAGAGTGTAGCTGAACAGCTGGCCTGGAAAATTGGTTGTTTAGCTCTGCATTTTGTGTCAGGGACTCACTGGCTGAGAGAAAATAAAAGCAGCTTGATTTTGTAAACTGCCAATATTATGAACCAAGACAAAGGCCTCCAGGGAGCAGGGACTCGAGCAACTTCTTTTCCCTATTCCTACACAATAGGGGGAATGGCAGGGACCCAGCTAAGGAACAATTAGGGTTCTGAGCTGTTAGCACTGCAGGCATTGGCCGGGCTTTAGAGTTTTCATGTTCCCAGCTCTGCCTTTAAGGAATCACAGCCCCAGAATTCCAGAATCTCAGATCCAGAAGGGACCAAAGATGGCACAGGAATGAATCCCCGCTTCAGGTCCCCTGACAGATGGTCCCCTGGCGTTTGCGGAGCCCAGTGCACAAGAGAATGCTCACCACTCCTCTACCCAGCCTGCTTGCTCTCTGCCAGCTTACACTAGTGGTAAATTCCTTCTTGCCTGAGCTGAAACCTGCCTCCCACTCATCAACCATCACAGGGGGCATGTGTCATGGCACCTTAGATGACCTTCAGAGATCCTGCAGGTCACAGATGACCTGAATTTACCTGCAAGTATTTTGTTTGCTTTTTTCCCCCCTTGGCCTACCTAGTGTTTTAAAACTTTTTGGAGCCAGTATTTACAACAAAGATATTTCCAAGAAAAATCTGGCCTTGTGGATTATCTTGGTGTATCCGAAACGCTGGCAACAAAGATCCCACGCTATTACCTGAAAACACCTGGCTGACTGGACTTGGGTGGCAATGACCCCTTCGATGTAGGCATGGCTCTCCCGGGTACCCCAGTACCCGGCACTCCCTGTTGTCCCTAAGGCAGAAGCTCTCCCTATGAGACCCCACTGGTCTCTGTGAGTTTTGTGAGGCAGACTTGTCCATGCTCCAGGTTTTACCAGTGGCCAGGTACCGGGACCCTTGTTGGCCTAGTGTTCATTGCTTTCCTTTATAATTTAGTCCCTTCCCTTCCAGAGCCATGCTCACCACCAGGGATTTCCTTCCTCTTATCCTATCTCCCTCTCACGCCCTTCATTAATATAAAAATGACAAACCCAGCAAAGCAAATTTGTCTGCTGCTCCTTTCCCTGTGCTCATGCATTTAAATCAGTTAACTATCAACCAGCAAGAGGACCACCTCTACTCTACCTTCAGGGACTTTTGGAAATTTTTGGTATTGTCCTAATGACTGGGGTATTTAGTGCCTGGGGACTAGAAATACCATCGATAAATAACCTACTATGCAAAGGATAGTCCCATTAAAAAACCAAACTTGCCCATTCAAAATGCCACTAACCCTCATGGAAATAATACTGATTTAAATGGAATGCTGGTTAATTTTATCCTATGTCATTTATTTAACTTCTCTATGCCTATGTATAATAAAGTGGAGATAACACCTAGCACTCTGTGAGGCCGAGGCAGGTGGATTGCTCGAGGTCAGGAGTTCGAAACCAGCCTGACCAAGAGTGAGACCCCCATCTCTACTATAAATAAAATAAGAAATTAATTGGCCAACTAATATATACAGAAAAAATTAGCCGGGCATGGTGGCGCATGCCTGTAGTCCCAGCTACTCGGGAGGCTGAGGCAGGATCACTTGAGCCCAGGAGTTTGAGGTCACTGTGAGCTAGGGTGACGCCACAGCACTCACTCTAGCCTGGGCAACAAAGCGAGACTCTGTCTCAAAAAAAAAAAAAGTGGAGATAACAGATTTCATTCACATAGCAGTACATTTCTTCCACAGAGCTGTTGTGAGGATGAGATAAAACAGATACTTGACACATACTAATAAGCACACAGGAAATGGCTAGCAGTGACGACTGATATAGAAATGCAGTGGTGAGACGAGAATTAGCATGTCTGCCCACAGACCTGAATTCTAGTCCTGCTGGAGTAGCTAATCCGCCGTTAGCAAACCACGTGACCCTGGTCATGTTGCTTCTCCTCACTGGACAATGTTGAGGGGTTGTGCCAGGTTTCTGGAGTCCCGTTCGTGCCAAATATCCATGGTTCCGTGGTCCTAAGATACATGGTATATACACCCTTTTGATTTTCCTCCTGGCTTCACTTGCCTGGGCCAGCACTCCCAGGTGCGATGCTGACAGCCAACCTGAGGCTGTATTTCCTGCCCTGTCAGATTTAAGAACAAAGATGAAGAAGAAACCACACATTCACAGGCAGGAGAGGTACACACTGGCTACGGTCGCTGCCCTGAAGTCTGTGAGGTCTGAGGGGGGCTGTGGTGGTCAGCGGCCAAGGCTGACCCCCTTCCTCAGATGGAGAGTTTTCTCCCCAGAACACACTGCTTGGTGATGGGCACCTGTGGACCGCCACAAAGACTCTCACCTCGCAGGGATTCGGGGAAACAGGCTCCAGGGCACAGATTCCTCCCGTACTGCCTGCCGAAGACAGGCCGGCCCTGGTAGGGGCTACAAGAGGAAGGTTGCACACCAATGGGAAAAAACAGCAGTCCAGTTCATTTGAATAAACCAGGAAGAAGGGAACTGCAATAGGTTATTACTGAGAGAATAATTTGTAACTAGGTTACAGACAGTCTTGAGGAAATGGAGACCAAATGGCAAAAATGGACAAAATAAAAAAACAGAAATACAATACTTTCGGTGGCTGGTGTGGAGTTAGAGTACCATTTACTCCACCCTTTTACCCCATTTTTTCCTCCTGGGTTATAGAGGACTCTCGCAAATGATTCCTCAAAACACCAGGAGTATGAATATTTAAACAAAGACTTGACCCTAGGGGGTCAGACTGAAGCAGATTCAACTCTGTTGTTTTAAGGGCAGAGGGACCATCCTCTTAGGTTTTCACAGGTCACTGGTGCCCTCTGGTGGACGATAAGTTACATCTGCCAGGTGGACACCAGAGATTTGGTTGGTTGTTTTTGTTTGAAGCAGCTATAATTCCACCCCATCCTCATGTACCAGCAAGAGGAGGATGGAATGGCAGGTGACAGACACTTCACATGCATCACCTTATTTGTCCATCACGCCTGTGCCACAGAGCAGGAAGCTGAGGCTTAAGAGACAGGAAGTGAACTGCCTGAGGTCACCCAGCAAAAGGGTCAGTTTCTCTCTCTCCCCCCACCGCCCAACCCAAAAAGGTATGAACTATAAATCTCTCATTCTGTTTCATGGTAAACATCTCCCTGCTTACATCCATATACTCTTCTGTCCTCTACTTCTTTACCTTAAAAGACACCTGGCTTCCCCCGACCCTCCCCAAAGGATCTTGGTGGTCATTTCCCCACACCTCATGGACCTTCAGTATAGGATGTGGGTTAGGGCCTCCCCAGCACTACACCCAGACCACTATTCTTTTTGTTTTGTTTTGTTTTACTTTCTAATTTTTTTTTATTTCATATTATGGGGGTACAAATGTTAAGGCTACACATATTGCCCTTGCCTCCCCTCCCCCATTGAGTCAGAGCTTCAAGCGTGTCCATCCTCCAGTTGGTGCCCGCGGCACTCACTATGTAAGTACATACCCATCCCCTCCCCCCCACCTGCCCAACACCCGATAAATGAAGGACATGGAAACAACCCAAGTGCCCGTCAATTGATGAATGGATAATTAAAATTTGGTATATGTTCACAATGGAATATTACTCAATTCTAAGAAACGACAGCGAGCTAGCACCGCTTATACTATCCTGGATTAAGCTTAAACCCATTATCCAAAGTGAGGCGACACAAGATCAGGAAAATGGGCCCCACATGTACTCGCCATCAAATTGGTGCTGACCGATTAAAACTATGGTGCTCAAATGGTGGTAGTGCTCACCAGGGATTCGGGGGTGGGGGGGTAGACCCACACCTTAGAGATGTGGTGAGCATTGTGGAGGGGAAGAGCATACCTCTAACACTTCCTAGGGAGAGGCAAAGATATAAAATGTAACCAAATTGTCAAAACAAAAAAAAAAAAAACAGACCACTATTCTTAAGACACTTTGTTGTCTTTGTTTTTGAAATTTAGGTCTATACTTCCCTTCACTCCTCCCATACTGCTGCTATCTGATGGCCTTCCTTCCACTCCCTCGTTCATCAGACTTTGGATTCCCATATCCTGCATCATCCGGTTGACAGCAGGATCACACCCATCCCACGCCTCAGCCTCACAGGTCCCTGACCACCTCACATCAAAGAATTTCATCTTCATGCGACTTCAGCCACTCACTCAGTTATGCCCCGGGACTTGACCTCACCTGGGATGCTCCACTCTACACCAGTCAGCTTAGGCTAAGTTACCCTGCGGTAACAAACCCCCATATCAGACGGCTACGGCTCTGCTGCCTGTCCTCTTCAATCAGAGCCAGGCTGAAGGAGCGGCCCCATTCTGGGGCATGCTGGCCTTATGCAGTGGGAAAATGGCATTGACTGACCCACGCAATGGTCCCTAAGCCTCTGCTCAGAAGTAGCATGCTTCCTTTCCACTCACATTGCACCGGCCAACCTCCTGCCAGTGAGACAGGAAGCACAATCCACTCCAAGGCCTGGTGGAGAAAAGTAGTCAATGTTTTGACAATAATACAATCTACCAGAAACTGTGAAGTCTTTTATTAGTCCCTCTCTCTCTCTCTCTTTCAATTTAGAAACCTGTCCTTTCACTCCTGGTCCTCTTCTACTATTTTTTAATTTCATTAAGGCCTTTTGGTTCCTATCACTCACCTTGTGGAAATAATGACAACAGATATTACTGAACACTTAGTAGGTGCTAACTTGACATCTATCATCTCATGAGTAATTGGAGGCTGAGAAGTTAACCTGTCTTCACCTTCTTCTGCCTTTCAGGTTAGAACCATCACTCCACAGTGACGGAAACAGAAGAACCAGGTAGAACTGAGAGGCCAGGTCAGGACCATGAATGTGGAGAAACACCAGTCTGCAAGTTGCCTGATTTTTCTCCTGTAGCACTCAGGGGCTGGGCCCAGTGGTTGTTAATCACTGGCAACTCTCCCACTAATGACATTTACCAATACCTTGGGACATCTTTTATTATCATAATTAGGGGAAGTGCCATTGGCATCTAGTGAAAGAAGCCAAGAACATTGCTATAACATCCTACAATGCATGGGACAGGCCTCCCTAACAAAGAATTTTCCGATCCAAAATGTCAACAGTGCTGAGGTTGAAAAATCCCGTTCTATAGATGGGGCAGTCCCAGGCAACTGTCCTAGTCTGTTCTCTCCCCTAGTCTCCAGAGTGCCTGTTTCAGGCCGTCTCCACCTTCTTCAAACTTATCCCAAACACTTACTCTGTTATACTCAACTCTCAGTCCAAGCTTCCAGCCACACTAACCTTTACTGTTCTTCCCAGATGCCACTCTTTCCTCCTAACTGTGGCATTCTTCCCTTCCTCTCCTAACTCCTAGCCTTCCTTTAGATCTCAGTCCTTTTCTTCAAGGTTGCTCTGAAACTCTTCACTAAATTAGGTCCACCTTCTCTATTTCTCATAGTCTCACAATAGAACATTCACTATGTTAATATTATGTATTTAACTGAGACCCCTAAAGCTGTAAGAGCGGGGACCATGTATATTTTAGGTACTGTATGACCAGGATACATGATAAACGATAGGTACTTAATACTTACAGCACAGGTCTCTCCTGAACTCTGTTTCCATTTGGATGTTCTCACATGCACAAAGTCAACACGCCCAAAACTCTTCATTTTTCCTATATTCACCACCATCAAAGACCTACTCTTCTACACATTAAGTCTTCATCTCAATGGCACCACCATCCACAATTGCCCAAGCCAACCCTGACTCCCCCCTCCCCTCACACCACATTAATTCATGAAGTCCAATACTTCTTCCACCTGAGTTGTTCTCAAATCTTTACACGTTTGAGCTCGTTTCAAACATACTAGGTTTAACACCACTGACTTTGTAATTCTTAGTTACCTTGGACAGGTTATTTAACATCTGTAAGCCTTAAATACCTTGTAGAATAACAATGAATGTCAAGTCAGCATTCTTTCCAGGCCTGTTCCCATTACTGTAGGGGTGTCATCATTCCCAGCCCGGACTGCTGCCACAGCCTCATCCCTGCTTCCAGTCT
This sequence comes from Mirza zaza, assembly GCA_008750895.1. Classification (NCBI taxonomy): domain Eukaryota; kingdom Metazoa; phylum Chordata; class Mammalia; order Primates; family Cheirogaleidae; genus Mirza; species Mirza zaza. Next base: position 138,749 of record VSMD01071066.1, read on the forward strand.
AAGCAGCACCCCAGTCTACGCTCAACATTGTAGCCTTTTATAACATTTTGACCTTTTCAAAAGCATATGTGCTATCAACCTCTTTGTGGGCCATTCCCTCTTCTTTGATATCCCTCCCAAGAACAGAATCTGAGGGCCACGGATCAAGGGCTTCAATGAAGCCCTGAAATTGAACCGCTACTTCTTCACAAAGTGCTGTGCTATTTATAAGAAGTTTCATAAATTTCATTAGCTTTTCAAAGAGGTCTATAAACACCAAAAATTTAATCACCACTGCTAGAGATCCTAGCAGATGCTAGGCATACAATTGATTCACACATATTTTTTGACAAACCCTCAGTACCTCTAGTACTGGCCCCAATTCAAAAACACAAGCTCAATGTTAAAAAATACTCTGCACAATTTGAGGGTTTCCTTCAGTATTGGGACCCTGAAAAGGAAATGTATCAATTGCTCTTAATATGTAACTGGGGGATCCTAGCTCTCTGGGAGGCCGAGGTGGGCGGATCGTTTGAGCTCAGGAGTTCGAGACCAGCCTGAGCAAGAGCGAGACCCCATCTCTACTATAAATAGAAAGAAATTAATTGGCCAACTAATATATATAGAAAAAAATTAGCCGGGCATGGTGGCGCATGCCTGTAGTCCCAGCTACTTGGGAGGCTGAGGCAGCAGGATTGCTTGAGCCCAGGAGTTTGAGGTTGCTGTGAGCTAGGCTGACGCCATGGCACTCACTCTAGCCTGGGCAATAAAGTGAGACTCT